>CABFOQ010022535.1:0-15337 GCA_900660455.1 Gephyroberyx darwinii
TAATGGAGGTTAAAACACAAAGTTTATCAAGCAAAGCCAGTGCATCGAGACCCAACCTCAGGGGAATGATCACTTCAATGAGGAAAAGCGCTCACGTTGCTTTGCAGCTCTCTCCTCTCTCGGCGGGGGGCTCTTCTTGACTTCTTTGTGTTTTCCTGCTCTTTCTTCTCTTTGTTATGTGCTCAAAAAACAGACACTTTGCACGCCACACCAACTGCCATGGGTCTGCTATGTGTCTGATACACACTGTACTTTCCTGCTAGACAGAGATATCTCACTCAAACAAATGACAATATGATTTGGTCTTCAACGTCAAATGATACCTGCTCGATAAAGTTTAGTGGATGTGGATGTTCGTGGTCCTTGTGCTCCTCATGACTATAAGATGCAGTCAACTATTCCAGGTTCTGTGTCCACTGATCCGGACTGACTTATTGCCCCCACATTACTCCCTGATGGAAACCATACAAGCAAAAACAGCAAAACAGTAACCTGACAGCACTTCACCTCAGTATGGATTTTGAGTGCTAGCATAGTACATCGTCTTGTTTCAGTATTTTATTTACCTGTGTCTATATATCCTGGATTATAATAGTTATAGTTTTTTTCATTGTTGCATACACTTTGCATTGTTTTGGGGTCATGTGTCTGGTGAACTATGGACCTTCCCCTATCCGACATTGCGTTCTTCATGCTACTCCCTGTTATTCTGAACTAGCCATGAAATAAAGGCTCTTTAGATTTTTGCCTGAAGAGCGCCTTGGAACTCCTTTGTTCATTTGAGAATAGACAGCTGAATAACCACCAGCAGGTCACTACTGATTAAGAATAAGCTGTCATTCCAAAGTGGAGCTGCCGGAGCCTGACGGTTAGCGGTGATGGCGTGTTGAGAAGGGTAGACCCGTCTGACATGCAAAATGGGAAGAAACCTCAATATCACAGACCTCCTCAGATGGCACGGTTGTGCCTTCTGATGGTATCAAGCCCCTGGACCTGTGTGGCTGGCAGTATCCAGCCAGCCATGTGGAAATGATGAGGTCCCTGTGCTCCCCCGGCTGCTGTCGCAACCTATAAATCTTCCTTGGTGAGAGTCAGGGGCTGGGATGCACTAATTGCTTTATTGATTTGGAGTTTTGCTCCACGACAGCACCTGATAAACACATCAGGGAGACAGGGGAGAAAGCATATGAGCCTGCAGAGCTTTAGCGTTCCCCCTTCTCATCGTTTCTAAAGTCTGAGAAACTAAGCTTTGGGGTGGGGGGTGATTGGCCACATGTGAGGATTTTTTTTTCCTAGCCACACATCGCTGGCTATAAATTTTCCACAAAGAGAGAACACGTTGAGAACTGCTGTCAGAGCATCTGTCGATGTGTTTCTCCAGGTGACGCCGGGGGAGGCGGGAGATAGTAGGAAAAGGAGCCGTAAACAATATCAGAGGGATGTTTGTCTTACACGCCTCATTCTACTCTTCCCTTGTGTGGTAACAAAAGAACAGAGATCCAGCACTGCGATTTAATTAAAAGGGGCCCCGGCATCATTTGTCTGCCTTTGTTTAGTTATGCATCGCCGAGTGCTTTAAAGGCAAGGTAGAGCAACTACAGCAGAGTAGTCCGTCAAGCAGAGCCTCGGACTCAATTATAATATCTAATAGACTTCATTGTTAATGGGAGCCACAGGAGATTAGTTACACCCTGGTGTATTTCCTCTGACAACCATCAAATATCTATAGGAGCAGCTTGGTTTAAATAATATCTAACGACGACCAAGAGTTACAGAGAAGTTCAGCTCTTTGCCCAGAACAATAACTACAGTTCTGGACAAGATCATTCGGCTTGCATTTTGCAGGTAATGTACAATATCTTATGAAATAATTGGAAAATGACACACATTCATCTTTTACAGTGTTTAAATCAGTACACGATCGAACAATAAACATGATTATTGGCACCCTTTAGAACAATTCAAATCAATTTTGTTGGCGGAAGCAGATTCTCATTTGCGGTGTAATTCAACTCCCCTGTGACAGGTTTCAAGTGCCCACATGGTATAAATGAACCAATTATTCATTCTAAAGTGATAAAACCCTGATCCCTGGTTGCCTGTTAAAATGGTGAAGAGAAAAGATCTGTCTGAGGATGTCAGAAAAACTATTATCATAATATAAGCGTTTTCAAGGCTATAAGGACATCTCTAGAGACCTTGGTATTCCTGTTTCCACAGTTTGCAATGTTACTAAGAAGTTTACTGCTCATGGATGAGTCCTGATCTCAGTCCCCATTAAGAATGTATGGTGAGATCAGATATGTGCAGGAATCCTTCAAACATTGAAGAACCGTTTGCAATTGAACAGTGGGAGAAACTGCCAGCAGGAAGGTGCAGGAAGCTTGTTGATGGTTACAAGAAACGTCTGTAAGCATCATCATGGCCAAAGGCTGCAACTATAGTATTAGAAAAGGGGACAATAATCAGCTTCAATTTTGAATCTATTTTTTTCTATTTGTATTCTCATTGTTTGATCATGTGCTGTTAAATAGAACAGATGTGAAGACTCAAAGTTCAATTTCCAATTATTTCAGAAGATATTGTACATTATCTGGGTGCCAATAACGTTGGCCAGCGCTGTATATCACTGACTATCTGTTTTCTCACACCTCCTGAAGCACCAACAACATAGGAACGGCAATTTAATTAGTATGCCTACTCCAAATCATGATGGATGTGCCTGACTAGCCAGGGCCCAGGCCCCTGAATGGCTTGTTATTGTGTTCACTCATATTTGCTTGCATGTGAACATTTGAATTTCGAAATTCATAGCACCGGTGGTGGTTTCCTCTGAGACGGCAACTCAGGCGTCGGATTTAAGCCTGTGTTTCAGTAAGTCACTCACATTGTCAGTCACATTTTCGAAGCCATGAATAGATGACAGGAGCGCTTCATCATTTAGAAAAGTTCCTCATAAAAGCATGCAGCCGTGTCTCTCTAAGTTTTAATGGGCTTTCATATTCCCAAACGGCCAAAACTATTTTAGTGTCCATAAATATGTGAAGGGCTTATAGAAGATGACAGATGACAGACAAAATGAAAAGTAGGTGACACAGTAGTTTCCACCCACAGATACAAATCATCACACATCTTTGGTCATTGGCACGTTCACTTCTGGTTTTAAATGCCATGTTTGAACTCCACCTTGAAGTCTTGATCCCTTTGCCCTCAGTAAAACATGCCTTTTTCTCCTCTTGTTATTCTATGATGAGATTTAGAGAAAGCAGCTGTCATCTTTTTTAGTGAAAAACAACATTTTTGAGAATTTCAGACACACTCAGTTTTCCACAGAACTGAGCCTTTGTAAAGTCACAGCCTTCTTTTGAGCACAGGTGTGGAGAAATAGTCAAAATGAATTATTTTAGGATTGAAAGTGGTTTTATACAACAACATAGACCTTTTTTTTAATTTTTTTATCTCTATGGCAACCTGGAGCAAGTCATTCATACTCTTATTTTATTTTTTTCTCATTTAGACAACCATAATGTCCTAATTCATCCAAAGTTTGTCTCATCCCCTAAACTTTGTAAAAACTTGCTTGTACCTAATTCATTTCAAATAGTTTTCCCTTCCACTGCTTTTTTGCCCCATAGCTTTGTTATGTTCTCGCCTTCCTTTTATTTAAACATTAGGTAATCTATGACTTTCATTGACCTCTATCAGTGACCAAGGAATTGCAACAACATCAACAGGTCTCTCACACAACTTACAGTGGCCTGTAATTGGCACAAACATTAAAGTCACATTTTCATAATAGAGAGGAGTAGACTAGATAATCAGAGTTCCAACAGACATGTCTAGTGAAGAGGTAATAGATCAGGATGTAAAATACTGTAGTTATAATAATACTGCTTTGTCATTTTCTTTTTTGTCTTGAAATCGAAATGTCTTGAGATGCAGGTCACTCGCTCGTACCACTGTCCTTCATCACCGGGGAGGGTCGGAAGTTATGGTTCATGAAAAGTCCTTTACGTTTTGAGTTTTGAAAGCCAGAAATCTCATCAGCTGCCAAAGTAATTGTTGAGTCATTAATATTGATTGATATTGAAGAACCTTGTCAACCCCTGCAGACATATTATGGTCTTTTTGTGCTATGGAGCAAGAAAAATCATACTTTTGGCCCTTTAAAGCACTGGATAACTTTAAAGAGCAAAATAATGTAATAATAAAGCTCAAATATATCTTACTATTTTCCTCTTTTTTCCTGCCTCTTTATGCCCATGTATAACCATTACTGTTTGTGATTAGCCAGGTAAACATAGAGCAGACCTTTAAGTTGCTTACAATCCAAAACACGTTCAATTTTGTTTTTTTGCAGGTAATGAGCTTGCCAGTGAATTAATTGCCAATTAATTCAGAAACTAGATGCCTTTTACATTGTTTGACTTCACTGTAGCCATTGAATTTGGTATTGTTTGTCTACTTCCAAACTAGCGATTGCACAGGTTTCCCCTTATCATTGGAGATGCGTTTTACTATGAAGCTCCTGCTGACATCAAATGCTACAAATATAAAAAAACAGGTCAGCCAAAGTTTTTCAGAGATAAAAAGAAGTCGCTGGCTTTTGCCCCAGCGCTGTAACACCTCATTCAACTCACTAGATAGGCGCACATTGCATCTGGGGTTAGGATAGTTCAAAATGTAATCGGATACAGATTAGTGTTTAGCAAAATGGTCCATCAGCCCTCAAAAAACTTCCTGTTACTGTACTAAGGGATGGGCATCATCGTTATTATTGAAATTGAATGGCTGCCACTGGTAATGTGTGACCTATAGAATCAGGTTCAGTTTTTAAACTGAAAACTGTATTGGTACAGTACATGGCAGATGTATTTTAAAAACTGCACTATTACTACTATTACTATGTTGTAATTATTACATAATGTGTAATGAATGTAGAAATGAAGGGTTTCATCCCAAAACACGGAAGAAACCCAACCTTAAATCCCCCATCAGTCAACATTTCAAATCCCATATAACTATTTTATAAGCCTTCAGCTCTACCTTCATGCCAACAATCATTTTGTAAGACTGGCAGGAAACTCTTCAAATGTTAATTGATTGTTGTTTGTTCATCATTTCATGAGCCTCTTGTAAAGTGTAGTAAAACATTGTCACTCCAATATCCACCTTTTGACAAGCTTACAATGATGTTCCAGCAGACGTCTCTACCCTGCTCTGTTTTCAAACATCACAATAAGACACGCCAATGGAATTTGACAGTGGATTGGATGCTTCTTTTGATTTGAATTCAAACAAACTCACCGTGAATACACAAAAAGCTGTGAGACTGTCATCAAAGACAGGCTGGCCAATTACATGCCAGCATTGCTGTTGACTCATCCATATTCATACTATATGAGCATGACATGCCTATTGCACTTGAAAAGGACAGGCTCATATCTGCTTTCAACAGATTGGTGTGTCTATAGCCGCCATACGTAACAGCTGGCAAGATGAGAAACAAGACTAACTCCACTCACTCACAGTTCAGTGTTTCAGCATTCGGCTCTATTGGCACATCTTGCCCTGCATTTCTATTCCATCTAATCTGAGCCTACATGGTATTATTATCAATATTCAACTAGTGCAGCTGGTCGCCACTCCAAGCAAGGGTCCTGCATACCAATTCTGCCGTAGTCTAAGACTTAGTAATTACACAAACACAACACAGGAAAGTGATATCAGGGTGATATGCCGTGTGGGGATGAGGGAGTGGAATATGTCCCTGAGCAGAGGAAATAAATTAGAAACCAAAAAAGTTAATTAATGGGGTAAATAAAGTCTCAGGTGACAGCGGTTAATAAGATTTTATTATGCCAATGAATCCAAGTTCATGACTCACTGGAATGTTATTGGGAATTTGAATGCCATGGGATATTGGCATTCAAGTATAATTGCGAGTGGTGATGGACAAAACAAATCAATAATGTAGACCTGGGTGAGCCGATTCATGACAAAGAATGGTTGAACACTTTGTATTGCAGAGCCTGCATGAAAGGTGCTACATAAATAAAGTTTGATTTGATGATTTGAGGATAGGATCAGTTAGCATTTTTATGAGCATAATGTCAATTTGTTGTGCAGGATATTGTTTATTTACAGACTGGGCAGCTAATGAGAACTATCCATCTATTATCTTATGAACGTGGCCAAATTATTGTAAAAATGCTAACATGCTAACCGAGAAAGGTTTCACATATTTCCTGCAGTAATACTGATAAGTCAAATTGTGTTGAGTTATTCTACTTATTTAAGGTTATTTTTGACATTTCTGTTTCCTCAGCTACATGTAGCATGGAGATGAGTAAATGATTAGCGTCACGAGGCACTTGGCTGTATGGCGGTGTGGTGTAGAGCTCTGCGTCGGAGACCGCCTACTGAGGTTGAACTCAACCAGTGAGATGATTTCTGCATCCAGGTGTGCTGTATTGTGTGTATTGTGTATTATGTGTCAAAAGTCATGTTTCCGAAGAAACAACTGATCGTCAGATATTACCCATTTTTAATGGGTATTTTTCATCGGTTTTGGTGGAGCTGCCTGACACCAGCTGAAGTGCAGAAAGCTAACCAAATAAAAAGATTACCCAGCACTACAGTAACATTAGCTGTACAACTTTCTTCTACAGTTGATGTAAGAAAACATAGCTGAAGGCTAGCTAACCATCTAGCGGTTAGCTGTCAGACTATTGTCAAGCCGTCATTCCCAATGTTGGCAGCGAAGCGCGGCTCCCTATTCCTTTCCTCCTCCTTTGCTTGAGGGTTCAGCAAATGCTGCTGAAATGATGCGTGGGTGAAATGAGCAGGAAACGCTTCCTGTCTTCCGGTAGATCAAATTCTCAATGGTATTGATGTATAATACGGCCACATTCTATTTGAATGCATTCATGGTGGAAACAATATTGATGCATACGTTGTATCTATTGACAATCCTGTCATGAGCAAAACTACTGCAAAATAAATCGTCCAGAAAAAAATGTTCCGAGGCTCTGAACTAACTGAGAATCATGGATAGTGGTTTTGATTGTACTGCCCTCGCATTCACCTCAGCCATGTTTATCCTCGCCTGAAGAGATGTTAAGCTGTGTCGCTCTCCATTCCACACAGAGTGTGTCTGAAGTACTGGCCACACACTTGACTATAATTGCCAATAAACAGCACCTTGCAAAATGAGCTGAATTCATTTTTCTTGTCTCTTCAAGCATTGTCCTTTGGCCCCTCCTTCTCTCTCTATCGGCAGAACCTCTCACGCTTCGCAGGCTTTCTCCTTTATCTCACGGATCACAGCCCGCTGGAAAATCACAGAACTTTTGTTTGCGCCCTGTTCCTTTACCAAATTTACTTGCCATTACAACTTCAAGGTTGTTACCGTACAGTACTAGGGGCCCTATACAGTTCATCGACAGCAACAAATGAAGATGAAATGATCCTTGCAGTTTCTTGTCGGAATGACTTGGCATGTTTCCTACCAGAGGTGGGAAAAACATTATTAAATGACAGTTTTTGAACACATAAGAAATCATGTTTGACAGCACAAAGGCCCTGCCAGAAAAAACCCCAAACAAGAGCCCTATGACATGACGTCTTTCTGAGCAGCAGCAATAGAGTGGGAAAATATTGATGACAATGGAAAGCATGTGTAATCTGTGTGTGCCACAATCATTTGCACAGTCATGCTGTTGAAAATTAACATCAAAGCTACAGGGAGTGTGATTATTTCATCAACATTTTGTATAAATAAAAACAGCATTTTGAAAAATGTGCACTACAATGCTATTGTTATGCAAAATATCCCCCCAGAAGTATCAGCAAGTGGTACAGCTTCTTTTCTTCACTCTGCATATCACTGCCAAGCCTGGATGAATCAGTCAATGAGAGGGGGGAGAGAGAGAGAGAGAAAGAGAGAGAGAGAGAGAGAGGGAGAGAGAGAGAGAGAGAGAGAGAGAGATGTGGGATGGAGATGTGGGAGGTGGCTGCACCACCCTGTGCATGTGAGCCTGAAGAGGGGTATGATGGGAAGAGGGGGAGAGGAAAGGGTTGGTCAAGAGAGAGACAGCCAAGGGAAAGAATTTGGTTTGGATTTTGTTAGAAATTCTTGGATAAAACTGACTTTGTTTGACCTTTCAAACGTGCACACTGCCGGTTTAACGTGGAATACAAGCACGAGGCCTACATTAAAAAAATGTGAAAGGTTCAATAAGTTGCCTTTATTAAAGCGCAACATTTCTACCCATCGTTAGGGTCTCGTAATAAATATATCCATTATTCATGGCACTATAAATTGGGGCGTAGGAAAAAGCCTTCCTTTTCTTGAAAGCAGTCTGTTGCTCTCAACTAACTAGGTGCCTTCCCTTTTGGTCTCAAAAGAAGACATGGGTATGATAAGAAAAAGTGCTGCAAAAACACACGCTCGGCAAAAAGTTAGAGTGATAAACTTATCCCACAGAGAACTAGGGGACTGCATAAATTACAGCACAATGGAGGAGCTGCAAGTACATGTACCTTCTGAAAAGGGCTTGCCTGTGGGAGGAGGGCGGTGGGAGTTGTTACAAGTTTTTGTTTCTACCATTTCTGACAGAAAGCAAGCAATAGCTCCACTAACAAGCGGAGTTGTTTACTAGCCCCGAGGAGGGCCTTCACACGGCGGAGGAAGGACGATTTCGGTCCCAAAGCTTGGCCTGTGAACGCGTAGTTGACTGCGAGGCTTCTGATGTAGCATATCAAATACAGGCGAGGCCCAGGGGGACCGGAGTCGGCACGCTGCCACTTTAGGCACCTGTCCAAACGGCTGGCACACACTCAGACAGTTTAGAGAGGTGCTCCTCATATGGTGGGAGAAGATAACCGGTGCCAGGAAACAAACTGTGCAGCAGAGATGAAAAACACACACACACAGTCGGCGAAATTCAACCTATATGCGATCACAGGCACTGGAGTGGGCACGCCACTTGGATAGCGTGAAACATCGGCATACATCCTAAGCACACCCAGGGCAAATTGTAATTGAAATTCAATCAATTACTTTGTTTGCTTTGGGCTGCCATGCATGCCAAGTGAGTTTGCAGTGTCGTGGGCTGTCTTGTTTCTAGCTCTGGTACTGACTTCATGTTCATGGTCACAAATCTAGACTGAACTCAATAGAAATGTGTGCTTTTGTAATTATGTGAGCATCTGACGCTGGCACACGGTCAGAGAATTAGCAGCATGGACATGAGCAAAACACAAACAAAACAGGACACTGAAAGTAAACGGTGAAAATAGAAATGGTGGATGCTACATTTACATCCAACTTCAACCCAAGTATGGCCTATAACCTGACCTATAACCTAATTTAATGCTTTAACTTACCTGAACATTGTCATAGAGCTTGGGCAAAGCCTCGGTGATCTGTGTTGTGAAGAGGCATCATGTTTGTAATTCCTGCACCATGTGTTTTATGGTGGCTGAACTATTCACGGTTAAAATTTTTTGCTCATTTTTTGTGTTGAATGAGGTCAAGCTCTGTCAAAACATCTCTGCTAAAGCAACTGGTATCTGCAGCTGGCCATAGGTTGGAAGCATGTAAGAAATTCACAACACACTTTGCCATTCATTAACATGGAGTTGTGTTGTGTTGTGTGTTAAGCGGGTAAAACAAACTGTGTATGTAACTGTATATTTCTGATGACACATATAGTAAGCTAGAGAAAGAGAATGGATTGTGCATGTATTGCATTTTTTCACTCTGATTAAAGTAAAACTCTTGATTTGATGTATACATAATACATACAGTACATGAAGCCAAATAGCATGGCAGCTATTAGAGTGAAGAAATTGTCTATTCTGGCCAAGTTTTACACAACTCTCATATGCGATTTGGTATTTTATTAATATGTTACTAAATAAAAACTTGAAGCTGTGACAACTTTCAAACAGACATTCAAACGGAAAAATTGCAACTTAACAGGGTTTTTTCCGAATTGAAGTTTAACTAATGAAATGGGCTGCGGGACTTTGGACACGATATCAAAACACGGAAGGGAACTCGTGCTCCCTTTGTAGTGACAAAGCCACAGTGGGCGGCCTGTTTGAGTTGCCTCTATTCTAGTCTGGTTTTCTTTTTTCAGATCCTTTGCTCTCACCCACTGCTGTCAACTCCCTGGTGCACGAACATCTAAAGTATCGGTAAAAATATAGAAACTTAAAAAGAAAGTGTACTTTGAAAGGCTTGCCATTTTACACTTCATTAAAAAATGCAACTTTGATAAAGTTTATGGGTGGTGGCAGATTGTCAGCTGGTCCTTTCCTATGCCACCAGTCATACCTCTATGATGAGAACGCCTACTATTCTTAACTTTTCCTGTATAATATATCATTTGAGCGTTCATATTAGCCTGAGCTGAGTCTTTTCTCTCCCTGTCTCTCATTAGAATACAGATCCTACTGAACAGCTTGAAAATTGAGTTTGAAGCCAATTTTAAAAGAAACATCCTAGTTTTTTTTGTAGTCCCAGTAATGAGAATCAGAATCACACTCATCACCAAGATGCAGGATTGGGTCTTGATGTTGCTGATAGAGAAATATATTGGCAACTCACATCTTGCCTCCGCCGGTCGCGTCGCTCCAGCAGCACATCAGTAACATGCACGGGACACACCGGTCCCATTTTAAAAGCATTCACACATTCAAAAGCACATAGCCTCAAAATACACAAGCAGAAATTGAAATACATTGACATGAGTGTGCTTATTTTGTACATTTTTTTCCTATCAAATATTGATATGTGTATATATTATCAACACCAGTGTTTTTCACCACTGACCTCAGGACAATTGGGAAATTGTAAAAAGTTACCTCTCGGGAATGAATAGAAATAAATATGTTCACTCATCGGTAAATGATGAACATGTATGGTTGATCAAAATACTGGGATTTGAACTTAAACGCCTACGCCATGATGTAGACAGCGGCACCGATTAAAACGAAGGTATTTCTGTTCCGAGAGACGGACGGCTAACGTCAGCGTTTCACAGTGCATGCTAACACACTTGGTACTAGGCCAACATGCTGAATCAGAAAGTGAATTGGAAAAGAAGGAGAGGTCAGGGTGGACAGAGGACAGGACTGTCCTGCTCCTTGCTTTATCCTAACATAGCTTATCCGTTTCCCTCCACAGAGTGGGAGCAGCAAGCTGTGGAGAGAATAGCTACTTTACCCATGACGTCCCTCTCAGATGAGGTTGTTGTTTAATGCGTTGTAAATCCAAGGGAGCAGCATGCGTCGTCATGCAGCTTTAGCCCTTTAGCTTTGTTCCCATGAAGTAATAAAGAAAGCATTAGGGGGCACAGGTCGTTCACACTGTCAAATCAAGTAGAATACCTCTAGTATGAGGGAGGAACTGTATTTGACCACACAGCTAAATTCAATCCATCCAATCAAATCAAATATATTATCAGTACAGCAGTGTGAGTGACCTATCACCAGTGACAATGAAGTACCACACTGGAGACTTAAAGTGCAAAAATTGGGGCCAGGAAATAGTCAAACTTGTAGGATGTGTATGAGGAGGTAATAAAAACAAAAGAAACCTCTTCACCTCCTCGTTCTGCTCACAGCGGCTGACCCAGCTTAACATGGACACACTGGCCTCAGGCTTGTGTGCACCGAAAAGGAGGCCCCAGTCCGGACACATTTCCAGAAGAGCCTCGGTGTGAGTGAGGTAAATGAAGTATTTCTCAACATACATTGTCATTTTTTTCATGGGTCTTACGTAAAACTTGTGAGTGATGTGATGGCGGGGCTAGTCAGTTCGTGAGTGAGTGTATCTACATGTTCAACAGCCAAAAAAACCCCAAAACAAACTCATAGTGGAGTCTTTCCCACCAAGATCCTCCTGAGGTTGAGTGTGAGATAGCCATGAATAGTCTGCCATACTGAGGTGTGTAACAACAGCTAAACTCAGATATCGCATTGTGTTACAACAGAGGTAGATCGGTAAATTGCAGTTTTATAATTTGATAACATATCACATTTTCAATCTATCATCTTTCTAATTTCTAATTTTAATAGTTTGTGGACATTTGCATGGCTAACAACCTGATTCTTTGACACTTGAACCAGCAATCAAAGCTGCTATGTGTAACATTTTGAACATCAATATGTCATTGTCAAATTAATTGTGATTCCTTGGTGTAATTTCCAAAACAAATGAGACCACAATCAGAGTGATTGATAGTCTCTGTCTCATGCCAGTGCTTTTGTTTCTCCAAATTAAGACCTCATTTCCCCCATAACCCTGCTGCTTCCTGTTGCAATGAGGATGTTGCTACTGTCCCTCCTCCCCCTATGCAGCATCACTCCATGTATGTTGTGCTACTTTGGACGACGATTTTCTCTTTCACTTCACTGAGGAGGATAAACATGGTAGAAGTGATTTTTCCATCGACCTTTCATCTGTTCCACCATCTGCCATTGCAAGAAACTCTGAGAGCTTTAGCTCGATTTGTGCTGGAAGAACGGCGCCCTCTTCCTGTTGTGCATCGTAACGCAATCTCCCTTTGTTCCTTAAAGCCCATACAGCAGATCTCCCGTTAAATCTGATCCGGTGGCAAACAATGTAAAATGCACAGTAGAGAAAGGTAGATGCTGCCAATCTTCTTGGCTATGGTCTTGGTTGTTTATGTTAAGTATACTAATGTCTCAAAATTAATGTGGTAATCATTTATTGATGTTAAATGCTACATGTAGCACCTTTAACAGAGAAAATATGCTCTAAATGGACAGGTATATAGACCAGCTAAACAGTTTGAATATGTATTTCTATTTTCACATCAACACAAATTTCATATTGAACCATTCACCCAAAAAAAAACAAAGAGTAATTTTTCAGCAGATTATAGCCAGCTAACCCAAAGCCGTCAACAACAGGCGTGACCTTAGCCACAACTCAATGTCTCAAGTGATTTCGAACCCAGGTGCACGAGTGCCGGTGATGATTACCTCAACAACCTTAATGCCAGGCCATCCTCTTCCCAACAGCCACTCCAATCACTGGGAACAATCCCGTGGATCAGGGCTAATAGCTTACTCTCCAAAAAAACAGATTAGGCCTTAAACTGCGGGTGTCTGGATGACTAAACTGTGACGGAATCGGAGCCCCATGGCGGGCGCCAACCGGAGGAACCCTCTGGCGACTGTGAGTGTGCTCTCTAGAGACGAGGGGAGGTTAGATCTCAGCTCCAGTGCGCTGATGTGCCCGGAGCCCTGCTGATTTTCAGTCCTGAATGTGTGCCATATGGGACCTGAACCCTACTTGGTATGCAGGTGATACATAAAAGAAACATAAGGGGGAATGGGGTCGTGGTGGTGAGGAGGGGCTCAATCACCCCCCACCTACAGGAAGCCAGGAATAGCATGTTGAGGATTGTGAGGGAACTCAAAGGATAAAAGAAAAAGACAAATGGAAAAAGAGAGATTTGATTATTATGAGTGCGGAAGTGACGTTTCGGGCTCCTGGTGTGATCTGTCTCATATACAACACATCTACCTTCCCATGTTTTATGAAAGTTATATGATACTTTTTTGGAATGAACATTTTCAACTAATCTCAATTGCATTAACATTACTAAGCTAATGGCTGCCGCAATTCTAGGGCTAGCTAAAAATACTGTTACATTTTATACACTGAAGCCACAGATGGTCCCTCAAATGGGTGCGAAAGGGGTGTTTTCGTGGGAGGAAATAGGTGCTATTAATCACACACAATGCACTTTAAGTTCACATCTAAATACATAACATACACACACACACACACACAGGCTCCTTTAAAAACCTGCAAGGATCAATAAAAAGCATCTAACAGGGTATTAGTCGCCTGATGTCAGTAAGCCATGTAATAATGATGGCAGCCTGCTTGTTTTACCCTCTCCATGTTGCAAAGTGTCCACGTGTCAACATTGGCTCTTGCCAGTTTGGACAGCGAGGAAGAGAAAGAGCTTTCTTCGTGTACCTAGTCTATTGGTCGATACAGCTGTGCCCCAAATACCAAATGCAGACCAATCCAGCATTACATAATCCATGGGATAATGGATATTGGATCTCTGTCAAATTACCCTTCCTCTGCCTTTCTCCCCTTTCTCACATACACACACACACGCATGCACTCACAAACCCAGAAACACACACTCGCACACACTACTACTCACCTACTGTCACGCCCACACAGGCTCCAATTCGAAAACCAGCTGCCTATTGCAATTACCTGCCATCAATATCTTGGAGCTGCTCTGAAAGCAGCCCAGAACCTCCAGGTAGTGAGCTCTACCAGGAAAGCTTGGCGCTAACCACCGAAGGAGTCTAGCACTACAATGACCTCTTCGGGGGCGGCAGCCATACCAAGTTTCCTTGAGCAAAATACTTAACACTTGCTTCCTCCAGAGGTGCTGCACCCCAACCAGGGGGGTGGAAAGAGAATTTCTCCCTGGAAGGATTAATAAAGTACAGCAAAAAGGAGTAAGAGCTAAATCCCCTTTTGGTTCTCACCTCTATAATTGCTTCCTTTCATACAGCCTCTTTTCTTACTAGGTCATAGCAAGGCCATATCGCAGGTGGCACCAACTTGTTTTGTAACAAGTGATGTTAACCCAATAGATTCATCAATAAGTCAGTCGATGACAGGGTATTGGTTTACGAATTCAGTCCAGCAGCGGTACAGCGTTCATGCCTGTTGTTTCATGCCTCACTGAGCGGGGATGGCTGCTCATTTCCCTGCAACTGCACAGCGAACTGCACAGGACCCAGGGGTGATTTGGACGTTAACAATCCAGCACCGCTTTATTTATCATCTTCCCGGCTCCTCCCACCCACTCAGCCACCCACCTCCAGCGGTACACATGCAGCAATTTCACCCGTAACCAATCCCGATGATTCGTCAGCCATGTGCAGCCAAGTGAAGTCTAATCCGCTGTATCTGACAGCTGACAACAGTGACTAAGTGCCCAAACATTTGGTATCGACTGTTTCCCCAGGGCAGCCGCCAGTCATGGACTGGAAAAGGTAACAATGTTGTCCTCCAGGGAAACCCCCCCCTCGCTTCCACTGGTCACACAACATGACTGATGAGTCAGAGTGGTGCTCACACGAAGTGGGTGCCACGACAGTCGCCATGTTGCCTACTTGATCTTTTCAGCACACTTGATTAGGATACCAGCTTAATCCCTGAAGGGGAATTCTGTTGATCATCGTTGTGTGTCTTTGTGTGTGTGTGTGTGTGTGTGTGTGTGTGTGTGTGTGTGCGCATGCATGTGTTTGTGTCTGT
>CABFOQ010022536.1:8742-22607 GCA_900660455.1 Gephyroberyx darwinii
ATATATGTATTGTTCTGAATTGGTATCTAATTTCTTCTTCTCATTTTCAATGAGGATTTCTGAAATCCATTTCTCAACAGCAACTTATATCATTTAGAAGTTCTCTATGTGGCACTTGAATCCATTCATGCATGATTGTGGATTAAAACATCTGCCTTCGCCATCTTTTCCCCTCTAGGGTGCACATGAGCAGTGGCTTCTGCTTCAACCCTCCTCAGCCCACTGTGCGCTCCAACAACACTGAGGTGTGCTCCTTCACCAAGGACGACAACACGGCATCGGGTGCTGTGGGCGTCCTGACCTACGAGCTGTTCAGCATGGGCAAGCATCACTGCAATGAACTGGTTGCTGTCATGTTCTCGGTGCCCTTCGACTACAACTTCTACAAAAACTGGCTGGCCGTGGGCGTCTTTGAGCACACACGCAACTGCGACGAGAAGCTCTACAAGCACATGTACAATGAGAAGGATTTCACCAACTTCAATCGCTACGAGGCCGACGGCTCGGGGTTGATGTACGCTGGGAGGGTGGTGGACGTCAGAGCCACCATGTCCAACGAAGGCAGGGCAATTGTAAAAATTGAGCTGTATGACAAGTAAAGATTGTAATGCTGTATATGGGAATAAAATGTGTATCACCAAACAGGTTTATTGGCATTGAGTTTACAATCTACAAAGCTATTACTTAAGTTTACACAGTTTGTGTGTTAATCACATATATGGGTGCTCTGAATGAATAAAAAACAATATCATCAATACCTTGTGTCTGACATTTTTGTGTATCCTTGTGTATTTGATCACAAATGATCTACAAATTTCCAATTGACAATTCATCAAAATAAGCTTGATTAAAAACATCTTGTTCCGTTTTTTCAGTATTCATGTCAGTAGACGTGACCATATGAATCTTATTTTGGATACATTTATTACAGTGACTGCAGTAATGCATGCTATGCAAAGTTACCTCATACTCATCTCCCCATTGGCTAATAGTAGCTTTAAGTCCTTATGTAGACTCAGAGGCATAGGTGTGGTGTGTGGGAGGCGCTGCTAGAGAAAGAAAAAAGAGAAAACAAGTTTGTGAAAGGTGGACAAACAAGCTAGGTGACAGTGGTATGTTGTTATCGATGTCTACACCCTTTCTTCTTCCTTCTCTCTCTATGTACCTTGATGCATGAGTGAGACAGAGTAGGTGTGTGCTGTGGGTGGAGACAGTTTTGGGTGGAAATCTCGTTTTGCATTCCCCAACAATGAGAGAGATCTGAAGGGTGAACCCACTGTTTCAACTCTGGCGTTATCTGAGTAAAGAACACACCGGTGATACAGACAGGTAAGTCGATTCCTATGCTACAATTTGGGCTTTATTGGGTCAACCAACTCACACTTTTATTCTCGGTAATCTGTGTGTCTGTGTCTGCGCCAGTATGCCTATCACTTTGATCCAGAGCACTGTTCATAGAAAACACTTACAACAGTCCCGAACCTGTCCTGCATGTCAGTTATATCCTTTTTACAAATACAACTGAAGAACAGCAGGTAGCAGGATGTACTTATTGACATATCAGATGATGAACATAATTTAAACACAATAGGAATAGCACAAACAATATATATGTTCTAATATCATAGACTTGTTAGATATGTTTTCATATTTGATTGAGAAATGAAATGAAACACTGTCTTCTTCCATACCAGCACAATCTTTAAGTCTATTTTATCTTCAGAGGTCAGTGACAATATTAATAGAATATAATATATAATAGTATCTTTAAAAAGAACAGGGTATGTAATATGAATAAGATGTAACTCACATCACTCCTTTTCAAAACCAGCACCACTTTTATTCTCGGTAACCTGTGTGTCTGTGTCTGCACCAGTATGCCTATCACTTTGATCCAGAGCACTGTTCATAGAAAACACTTACAACAGTCCCGAACCTGTCCTGCAGATACATCTCAAGTGTTTCAAGTGCCATTGGCCTCACATCATATCCCCTGAACTGTTTCTTAGCTGTCTTATTAACAGGCACAATCTCCTCAGTACTGTTGCAGTCATTGCGGCCGATGGCAGCATATGTGGGAAAGGCCTCCTTCAGTTCGTATGGAAGGCTGTTGTTGTAGTTTGGGCAGCAGTAGGCTGACCAGAGATACTCAGGCACTGCCACACGATGATCCTTGAGCCAACGCTCGTCCTTCTGGTAAGGGATGATCCCAGTTACTACGTAGGCCTCCCCGAGGCAGTAGGCCGCGAGGGTTTTGTTGACAGTCTGCTCCAGGATCTCCCAGGGCCCGTCGTTAGACCCTGTCTTCTGAGGAACTACATTGGTCAGGGTGAAGGTGGACGAGCGGTCCTCATAGCACAAGTGGTGAAGGCTGGGGTTGAGGTGGCCACGGGTGTAGGTGGAATTAATGTAGTCCGGCTCCACCGCCTGGCTCGCCACCACATTCGGGTCTAGAGCGCCCGGAGGGAAGGGCACCATGTTGCCATTGGCCTCTGGGTAGGGTAACTGTGGAAGGACACATTGGAGGATGGAGGGAAACCTATCCAGTTGAGGTTCTCAGGTGTTACAAAGAAACATTTGCTAATGTGATTGCAGAATACATCTTCAACTTGAGTGATTGTTGAAGAACAAAAGATTTTGTTTGATGAAAATAATGCCCAGTACTGACCAGTGCCATACAAGGAAAACTACACCCGCTCACAAATAGATTGAATGTGGTTTTCACTGCTTGCGCAGCACCAAGAAAGCAGAAATGAGACAATTCTCGTTTCCTCATTTTTTTTTTTTACTGAAGACACCACCGGAGTGCTTACTGTGTTAAGATACTGCATAACTAGTGCTAAATTGTGACATCAGTATCAGTATTAGTAATGACGTTAAACTGATTGTTGCATTCTACATTTCTTTTTCTTGAAGAACCATTTCTTCTTGAGTATGTTTTTCCTGAAGAATTCTGTTACACGATGCAAACATATATTGGACCATGACAGTCTAGAGCTCTTGAGGAAGTGGAATTAGCTGCCAAATGAAAACACATATCTGGACAAACCAGCAAATTCAGGAAAAAAACAATGTCTGCACATCCATGGGATTGCATTACTTAAATTAAAACATGGAGAGGACATTAGTAGTCCACTTCTCAAGTTCTCTCAACCTCATTTTATGGCTATCACTAGATGAATAATCTTTAGCGCCATGCATGGTCTCCATCACTTTCTATCAACCCATTTATCTGTTTCAAACCTATAAATTAGTCTATGCAAGATTTTTAAAATAGCCTTACCTGTGGCTCAAACTTCCAAGATGCTTTGGGCCTCTTCCCTGTTGGTGCAGTGTACAAATAGGCTGAGAACCATGGTGAACGACGTTGGCGATTGTACAGAGTGGCGAAGCGGTACTGGTTACAATAACGCTGGCAAATTGGGGTTCCTGCCAAACCTTTGGGAGGCCAGGAGCTATGGAAGAACTGCAGGCATGGAGTGAAATCCCCAACATCAGCCCTACACAGGAACCAACATCTAGTAAGGGCTAGGAGAGCCACAGCCAGAGCATGGAAATGTGTCATGTTGTGAAGGTTGGTAAAATCCAGCGGTGAAATGAAAAACTGGTTGTCTGTAACAGCTATGCAGTGCTCCTCCTTGAAGTGTGCTCAAAGAGAGCTGCTTTCAGCGCTGTTCCCCTTTTAATAACACATGACCTCTTAGTGAAAAAAAGCAGTTTTATCTTGAATCCACAGATTTTTGCATACTATCACTATTGCCCTTAAGTCTAGTTTTGTAAATGTCTCCTGAAGATAGGTGAGGTCACAGCTTGGAGATAATAACCCCAGTGATGATGCATGGGAGAATGACTCTTAATAGTATTGTGTTGTTTAAAATTATATGAAATACCTTGTAAAGGGCACCTTTGTAAATAAGCCACCGGAAAAAACAAAAACGATGGGAATGAATGTTTTGCCGGTGCACGTGTATGTTGTGTGTGCCCAATATGGCAGGTTTCCCCCACCTTTATTATCTAGACCCCTGACATGAAAATGCAATCCTCTAAACAAACTAAAGTGACTGTATGTATCTGATTTGAAATGAAAATGAAAAAACCTTTCAGCAGCTATTTATCTGAAAGATGCATCACTTCTAATTGTTTTAAATGTTTCTCTTCCATGCTATTTTAAATTGGATCATAACAATTTTCTGACCTTAATTTGCAGAAACCTGACAAAAAATTGCGAACCTCTGCATTGAGTCTGTACTTCCTCGTACTCCTTTGTATTCCCAAATGGAGGGGGCGCCATCTACAGGGCTGCAACCACACCATCAAACAGTCAGCACCAATTTGAGTTGATCAACTAGAAAAGACCTGATTTAAGGATATGTTGAGCCTTGCTGTTTGATGCCACCATGGATGCCGTTCTTTTAAAAAACAAAACGATGGTGTGGAGCATACTGTACATCTGAATGGAAAAGTACCCGAACATCTACAAAAATGTAAAACATATACAGAGTCCATTGGAGGTGAATGTATCCTCTGCTTTGTGTGGCTGACACACTGAGTTACCTTAACTCCTTTATTAGTTATAGGTAATTACTACCTTTGTGAACAGATAAAAAAGAAGGCTAATGTCACTATTGATTAACTGCAGTATGCCATGAAGTTTACCACCACAATGCTACTGATTAACCAGTTGCATAACATTGTGTTGTGTCGTTTTGCTAATATTAGGTTCTTTATAATTGTAGTTGCATAAATCCAATAGAGAGGAAACATTAGAAGGCTTGTTGATGGTCCGATAGCTAGGTGAATAGATACCAGAGATGAAAAAACAGATACTTGTCCATAAAAGATTGAAATTGAAAAATATCAGCTAGATTTGATCCTTAACAACATGCAAACCCTGGGTGAGGACCTATGGAGTGGATTTGAGAAGGTGACTACTTCGGCTACTGTACAGGTTGTAAGAGATTGACTGAAGAAGTGACATGAAGTAACTGTAAGAGGGAAATGTATTGTAAAAAAGCAGAAACAAATGCAAATTTGATTTGAAATCTGAAAATATGTATGGATACCAAGCTGGATGTCAAGCTGGTCTTACATGGGGCCCAGAGGATAGCTTGTTAAATATCACAGCTTTGTGTTCATAAAACTTAGTATAAACATAGTATAAAGTAAAAAAGTATAAAAACAACAATGTGAAATACTCATGGGTCTTGAAACTTCCCACTCCCCATTCCATTCCATCAACTTTTTTTTTCTCTTATTTTCTTTTTGTCTGGGTAACATATGGAAGAGTCACAGCTGTGTGTGTGTGTGTGTGTGTGTGTGTCTGCGTGCAACACAGAGGGCGGGTGCTGTAGGAAATTGTTTGCTTGTTTAAACCATTTCTCCTCCCTCTAGGTCAAAATTTTGTCCGTCATGCTTTCGAATCACACACACATCTGCAGTACATTTATAGTAGCCCCCTCCTCCCTTTTCAAACCAGACGTTAGGTTTCACTAAACCAGAGAGGGCTCAAAGTACACTGCTCCACATTCTCAGGGATTTAAGGTAGGTTGCAACATGTTTCCATTTCTACAATTCCTAAAACAACTCCGACTTGTTATTATTGAAAATATTTGCTCCACTGCATGAATGTCAGAGCACCAAACTTCTGTTTGCCTCTGAATGATTCCTCCTATTTTTCACTAGTTTTTTTAAATTCTTTAACATGGTTGATCTGAAGGCGTAAGTGTATGGTGTCAGTTTCTGCTTTTAGCTTTCCTAGTTTGGACCTAAGGGAACAGCAAATATGCAGAAATGAAATCGGTCACCACAGGGCATGCTCCTTTGCACGTGAAGCATGGAGATTGTGCTCGATGTACGTAGCTGGGAGTGTTACTGTTAGCAAGTCATTTCACTGCTGAATACAGATGAGATTAGTGACCATCTTGAGGCTGGGGATTATTCTTTGCATTCCACTGGACTTTCACCAGCGGTTACAACCAGTTAACTATCAATAATGGCTGTTCTGGGTATACATAGTCAGCCTGTGCATTTGTACAATAACAATTCCGATATAAACAGAGCACAGATTGTATTCCTGATCAAAATGATTCAGAGCTCAACAAGTCTGAATACAGAGCAGAGTTCTCAACTCCTCATGTTTACTCCACCGCTCAGCTACAAACTTGGTCTTCCTTTGGTAGTAACTGGCAGTAACAATGAGTTTAAGGTGACAAACCATGATTTATGTTTGAAATAGTTCTTAAGTGTTTCTATAATAAACCTTGCCGTAAAACATTGCGATGCTAGGTCCAACTCATGCTACACTAGGCTGTACTTTAACTTCATTTCAACTGTTACATTTGGTAGGAAATTAATATCTCATTAACACAGTAAGCATATATAAGTGGCATGGTAGGTATCAAATTGAGAATTACTGTATATCTGTTCAAAGTTTAACTTTGCTCACCAAAAATGGGAATCCATTCTTTTCTCCTCAGAGTTGAACCATGGGGAGCCTCCCAGGGCTTACCTCTGTGCTACTGGTGGTGAGTGTATCCCTCCTGGCTGGTCCCAGTGTCCAAGGTGGTAAGATTCTGGTGTTCCCGGTGGATGGCAGCCACTGGGTCAACATGAACCTGCTGATCCAGGGCCTCCATGCCAGGGGTCATGAGGTCACTGTGGTCCGCACAGCCACTAGCTGGTACATCAAAGAAGAAGCAGCACACTACCACTCCATCACTATCAACCTGCCTCAAGCCATCAAAATAGAGAAGCAGGACTTCTTTGTAACCTTCCTGGTCAAGATGCTGGCAATCCAGAAACAGGGGGCATCTGTAATGGCCTTTGTGTCCTTCTACTTGGAAATGCTAACATCATTGTCAGAAATTCATCAAGGGGCCAGCCTGCTGGGGGTTGAGATGTTTGAAAACAAGACTCTGATGCAGAGTCTTCGTGACACTCAATATGACGTGGTTCTTTTGGATCCAGGATTGCCTGTAGGGGTTCTGGTGGCCCATGAACTCAAGTTACCTACTGTTTTTAACGTGAGATGGATCACCAGTGGAGAGGGCCATTTTGTGGTAGCTCCCTCACCAGTATCCTATGTTCCAGCCTCTGGATGTGCAGTACCAGACAAGATGACCTTTCAGCAAAGGGTCAAAAACATGTTTCACTATTTCCTCAACATCTGCATTGATAGATTTATTGTAATCCCTCACTATGACAGACTGGTAGAAAGGTACTTTGAACCGGATGTGAACTTCTATCACCTCTTACAAGCAACAGATATTTGGCTGATGAGGGTGGACTTTGTCTTTGAGTTCCCCCGGCCCACCATGCCAAACATCGTTTACATTGGTGGTTTTCAGTGTAAGCCATCGGTGCCTTTACCTTCAGAGCTGGAGGAGTTTGTTCAAAGCTCAGGGGAGCATGGAGTCATCCTGATGTCTCTTGGTACGTTGGTTGAAGGGCTACCTGTGGAGATTACCTCAGAAATTGCTGCTGCCTTTGCCCAACTTCCACAGAAGGTCATATGGAGGCACGCGGGTGAGCAGCCCAGCAATTTGGGCAACAACACCCTGCTGGTAAAATGGATGCCCCAGAATGACCTCTTGGGTCACCCAAAGATCAAAGCATTTGTGGCCCATGGCGGTACTAACGGTGTCTATGAGTCCATTTACCATGGAGTGCCAATTATAGGCTTACCCCTTTTGTTTGACCAGTTTGAGAACCTTTTGAGATTGGAGGTGCGGGGGGCTGCTAAGGTGCTGGATGTAACAAAACTCACCCGTCAGAACTTTCTGGAAGCAATACAAGAAGTTCTTCACAATCCCTCCTATCGGGATAGTATGGAGCGTCTCTCTAATCTCCATAGAGACAAGCCGATGCATCCTTTGGATACTGCCATCTACTGGATTGAGTTTGTTATGAGGCATAAAGGAGCTTCCCATTTACGCACTGAGTCCTATAAGATGCCCTGGTACTCATATCATTCTCTGGATGTTATATGCCTCCTCCTGGCTGTGTTGTTGCTGATGACAGCCATTGCAGTGGGATCAATACGGCTGTTATGCTTCCAACTGTGCAGGAAGAACAAACCCAAACAGGAGTAGTGATTGACTCCTCCCATGACGCTAATGTCACACAGATATAGAAAATGTGACTTAACTGAAAGGCACTGTACACATTTATAATAACCTTAAATGTATAGTTTTATTTGCATTGTATTGTATCACCTTCAACAGATTGCAGTTCATAGGTAGTAAACTTTATACTGGATGAAAATAATAATAATAAAAAAAGAATCATTGGCACTTGGGGCAGCCTGTCTTCATCTGCTGCAATACGTTGGAAATATTGAACTTTTCTTTTCTTTTGATATCTATTATTTTCATTGTACTTCAAATTATTTGCGGTATATTTACAGTATGAATATTGGAGATTTAAAACTTGGATATTTTAAACATTCTTTTCACAGATCCATCTGTAAGGGGTGGCACAGGAGCCATCCATCCAAGAAGTGAGGTCTCTTTCACTGGTATCAATATGTCCACAGTCCTCTCCTAGAGGGTTATCTGACTTCCAGTCATCAGGCTCAGTCCCCTTTCCTGGTCTGCTTAACCAAAACCTGGTGAAATTGTGACAGTAATTGGGTTTGAGAAACACTATGGTATTCTTTTATATTACAGATCCTTGTTTTTCTTATTAGCCACAATATTTTGCAGAAACTACTAATTTCTCTATAATGAGCAAGACCAGGCTCAAGCTACGACCAAATGCAACAATCTGATGAGCAGATACAGTCAGGGTCAGGTGAATGATGAGCCATAGCAACAAAACCAACTGTATGAAAGTGTGTGACAGTTGCCACTCAAACAGAGAGCTGTAATTCCCAGAGTTACCACCGCTGCCAAAAGACAACATATTATCCTGTGACTTACTGTAGATCTGAAGTGACTGGGCTGCCATCCACCCAGTGCCATTCACCTTCTTTCTCTGCATCTGTCATGCCTATCCACACCCTAGCGCTGGTGTGATCCATAGCCTGGCTGGTGGAAAAAATGAAACTCTAAAAATGGAAGAAAGATAATATGAGATTAGATGACATCAACAGACTCAATTCCCCCAGAAATGTGCTTCAAACGCCATATGTCATTTACTGAACAGAAGATATTAGGTGGATTATTTGCTATAATTATGATTCAATCTACCTGTTCCTGTTTACTGTTAATGACCACCAGGTCGCCCCCTTGTGTCTGGCACCAGGCTCTGCTGGACCTCCAGGTGAGTGTGCGAGAGGAGAAGTAGTAGCACTTGGTCTGGAACAGCGTCCAGCTATCTTGACATTTCTTGCAAATCCGCTCTGTGGAGAAAGATAGAGAAAATGTAATTTTCTTGGTCTAGTTCATCATGTTCTCTAACTGTTTAATCCTTTCAAGAATGATGTGTTATGTGAAATGTTAAAAGGGAACACCACTAAGAATCTGTATATCTTATTCCTCAGGTCTACTAATCAATATATGTACTCATGGACATCTATCTCAGGCCAGAAGCCAGACTTGAGACCCTTTGATGTCGTCAGGATGTCAAATCTGGACCTGGTCCGTAGAGAATGAATTGGAAAAGCCGGCAGAGGTGACTGACAACACCCAGCTTTTTTTCTGGGGATAAGGTTACATTTCTGGTTCAGTCCTGACAACTGATACTGGAGAATAAAGTTCATTATCGTGTAAATGCTCAAGTATTCTATGGATCCATAAAATCAGCACAATATCACACAATATCACAATATCAGGCAACAACTAATCAGGATTAGGATCAATGCATTACGCCTATAAATCACACCATTCAAAGAGAAAACAACACACAGATGAAATGCTGATGTACCGTGTGTCTTCGGATTGACCACAGGGCAGTAAAGGTCTAGAGAGCTGTAGGCCTCATTCGTCAAACGCATGCGGTCGATCTCCTCGCTCCTGCTGTTCTCTCTCTCCGCTGCACCTTTCCTCTCCTGCTCTAGCAGCGTGCTCAGGTTCTTGTTTTGTACTTGCAGCTCACCAACCGTCTCCTGGAGACGCGTGTTGCGCTTAGATGCTTTCTCACAATCGTCCCTCAGAAAGGCGTCCGCTTCGACCTGTTCGTTCAGATTTTGGATTTCTCCTTGGAACTTGGCGTTTAGTTCCAGGGCTTCTACATTCTGTTGCTTCGCTTGGAACAGCTCATCCCTCAGAAAGGTGTTTGTCTCAAAGAGCCTCTGTCTCTCCTCTTCTAGCTGGGTGTGGGAGTTGGTCAGATAGGCGATAGATCGGGACATGTTCAATTTCTTTTCCTCCTGCTCAGTGCTGTACTGGACCAGCTGGTCACGGTCTTCTGTGAGCTGTAAGTTTGTAGAAGTTAGATTTGCAAGTTGCCCCTGTAGCTGGATGTTTTCCAAGGTTATGGCACGGCTCATGGACGTGAGTTTGGCAAAGCTCCTATTGAGGAGTTTGGTCTGTTCCCCCAGCCAAGCGTTGTGCTCCTTTAAGTTTTGGTTGTCTCTTTTCAGTTCGGTGTTTGCCTTGGTAACAGCGAGGTAGTGGTCACTGATGTTCTGGCTATCAGAGAGAAGACTATTCCATTCAGGCTTGTTGTCTGATTCATCGCTATCTAAAAATTAAAGACAAAGCATATCATCAGTTTTTCAAAACAAAATGCAACACAATACACCCCTACATCTTCAGGTAACTGCAGTACAGTTAAGGAAGGAAGCACGTTTGATGCATCTTTAAAAAAAATACCTGAAGTTCATTATTATACTATCACTCAGGAGGATCAGGAGTTTTTTCAAGTTTCATTTTCACCCAATATATTAAGTCTGTTCTGTTCTTTAATTTGTTTCATTTTGTGCTATCAATTATTTTAATTTTTGAAAGGTTGGTAACTTATACTTACACAAGATAGCAAGTGTTATGCAGGTCACAAGCAACCCAAAGCAGAGTGTTGAGAGACTAACAATGGTACAGAGTTGATGACCCATAGCTGGTTTCTTGATGTTTGGGCAAGCTGAGGGTGAAATATAACAAACACATAGCAATTATGGCTATGCTTGAATATAATCATCGTATTTGTAGTAGTAGCAGCAGTAGTAGTGATAGTAATAGCAGTAGCAGTGGGAGTAGTAGTATCTAATCAATCTAATCAATCAAGTCACTGTTTTACTCACATATTTCCAGTTCCTGCTTGGCTGGTGTCATCAAGTTTGTTCCTGTCGATGGGTTATTAACCCATGGGAGCCTCTGATGCCCCAGCATTCTCCTTGTACAGAGTGTCTTAGGGTCCAGCGAGACAGGAGAGCCTTTAGACTGGAAGTAGAGAAACAGAGCAGAAGAAATCTGATGGAGCTACATTTAAGAAGCCCATTTTAGAAACCCTCCCACTGCCGAGGACAACCTGAGTAGCGATTAAATGTTAAGCTGAAAACTGATTTTTTTTCCTTGTCAAAAAGGATGCATTGTGTATGAGTTACATCAGGACTACAGGTGTGAGGAGTTTCTTTTGTCTGAGTATGCCATATCTTGGAAAACATAAAAACAAGCCCCGCTTGTTCAAAATCAAAACCACACATCTCCAGACATATTGTGTATTGTGCACCCCTAGACATGAAATAAAGATGAACTGCAAAGAGGAATGCTTTAAAGGCTTATGAGCCCTACTGATGAAGTGCATCTGTGGTTTTCCTGTTGTGCATCATCATGGACTACAGTATCATTACAGCTCTGCTGATGCTTTTATTCACAAATAGTTCAAAAGGAATTGTTCAGATCTTAATCTAGTTATAGCAGGGACAACATCAGGAGATAACCAGCTGATTTTGCACTCTACAAAACATAATGTATATAAGGTTGCTGATGTCAGATCTATCTGGTTGAAACAAAAGAAAGGACTTACCTCACTTAAGTCCCAAGGCTTGGTCTGAGTTGTAAAAGTTATCCAAGTAAAATAAATATTCCGTATGAATGTGATAAACTATCTAAACTATCACAACACCTCAGATTGTTGGTGCTTCTGAGAAGATGCAGCTGAGTTCTGGTGAAGAATGCTCTTGGTGTACCAGCTACTCATTTATAACTCTCTTACCCCCCATTGTTTTACTGCAAACACAGCAGTGGAGAGCCACTAATGACCAGTTCTGTTTTATGTTGCCTTATCTCTCGTTTAACAATAGCCTTAATGTCATGAAGGGTATCAGCATTATTTGACTATAATGCACTTTGTGGCATGCTGAGATGAGGCTGTGATCTGGCATACCACTACCACTTTGAATTCCTCTCTCAAACCTAATGCAGTAGATGTTTCTCAGTGGTTTGCCTTTAAAAGTGTTGACCAACTGAAAACTGAAGGATTAACTGCTAAGGTTCATTTCGTTATGACTGTTGTTTCAGTGTCCGCAGAAGTTTGTCCATGTAGTAATAATTTGTTTTTCCCTACTGAACCAGTAGATGGCAATATGTTCATCTCTGTACATATTTTGCACCGTACAGTTTGGGGACGATCCGGTTGGCAACATCTCCTGGGTGGTGTGGTGTGGTGTGTTCATGGGTGTCTGCAGAATCTCATAGCACACATGAGAAACTTGGGGGGAAGGGGGGAAAAGAAAGCCAGTGGAGCCAACCCAGAGGCTTTATGCAAGGAAAAAGAAGGCTCTTTTCTCATTGAGACTCCTATGCAAGGAAAAGAGAAGTCATATTCAAGTCTTATACAAGAAAGTGATACCTGAAAATATACTGCATATTTGAAATTTTAGTTTAACAACAGAAAGACCAAGCCGTAGTCCACTGACAGCTGTTTGATTTTAGAATTGAAATATTTCAAATTTCATATTGTCCCTCCATGACTTTTCCAAGACCCACTTTATGCACAAACCAGTGTTGTTGAGATTTCCAACATCATGTCAAGAAAAAGTAGTTAACTATATTCAGTCCCTTGGACTTCTCAACTCCACCGGCCTTTCTAGTGTTACATTGTCAGAGGAAAACCTTCATTCTGATTTAAGTAAAAATAATATTAAATAAAAAATAGTATTTTCTTCTGACAACCAAAACTAAAATTTCACATATTCAGTATATTTGTGATACTGTAAAAAATGCCAAGCAGGCGACTGTCAGCAGGATATCTAGTGACAACAGTCAGGCTTCAAGATAAAAGAGACAATTCTCTTTCTCTGCAGTGGGAATCACCATAGGAGACCTGCAGCATCCTGCTATAAACAAACACACCACAACTGATAACTGTGTGAAAGGAAACGCGGGCCATCACTGTTGTAACAGCCCACTATCTTCAACTATCCCAGTAACAATACATTGCTTAAGCTGAACCTGAACATGCCTTGCTAGCCCCTATGCAATGCAGATAAACTAAAGTATGTTTCTCATTGTGTTAATAGTATATGGCAAATGCAATTACAGTATAATGGACTGAGTTTGATTGGCTGTCTAATTAGTCTATAACATTCCTTCATTTTACCCATCATGAAAATGCACCAGGATTAAATCTGCACAGCGGACAATTAAAGTCTTTGGAGGAAGTATTATCGAATGGAATTTCCTGTCGATGGTCAAATGGGTATGCATTCCCTTGCTCACCAGTAAAGTGTCTCAGCACGCAGAAGAAAACCCAAAGCATGTTTGGTTGACTGAACACTTTAGGGTTGATTGAGTACACTACGGGTGGCATACGTCTAGAGGAGGAAATTAGATTAGAACTTGAGTTGACCTGGCTGAAGCAGCGCAATTACCTACAGTGTGTGTGTGTGTGAGTGTGTGTGTGTGTGTGTGTGTGTGTGTGTGTGTTCAGGACCAATGCATACAGAGGACAAGTAGAGATAGTGATGGTGGTGATTCTGTGCTAAT
>CABFOQ010022540.1:0-29354 GCA_900660455.1 Gephyroberyx darwinii
GCCCATCCCACCCCAATAACATTTTCAACTGCTTCATGATGGAGAATGGTGCTACGAAGACATGTTCTCAAACCAAAAAGCTCTAATTGACCACCTTACTCATCTCTAGTGTGAAAATGTGACTATAATTTATGTCATTTACGGGTCACCATAAGCTGTGCAAGAGACCAGTCGATGTTGTTGCAATTTCTTGGTCACCGATACAGCCCCTTTAAACCTGAGAACACACTATTCCGGACACCGCTGCAACATAAATCTGTCCAGTACTATCATCAAATCTCATTCTCATTCCTCTTGTCCTTAGAGAGCCCTAAAGAAACTCCATTTCACCCAATAGGTTCAAAACAGAAAACACACTGAAACATTGCGTCATTCCTCAAAGTGCATTATGGGTCAGTTTCCCAGCAATAAGCACGCAAGCGCTTAGAGGCAAAACATCCATTACACCAGAGAAAAGGCTTTTCCTCTACGCCTCTGGCACAGACAGCTCCATCAAGCTCTTTGTTGTCTTTTTGTTCAGTCAGACGCATTTGATTTCTTCTCCTATTCCCTCCATTCTACCACGGCTCTCATTCATTTCTGTGGCCTGGGGCCTTGGGTGTCAAACAGAGAGGAAACACCCCCTCAGTCTGGGATCTTTAACTCCTTTCCTAGGCTCAATTAGTGGATGAAATATGCAGTCGGTGCCACTTAGACGTAAACAGGGTTACCCTCCCTAACACAGTCATTGGCCTTAAACAAACTGTGGGTCAAGGGGATCTAAGGATAACCTTGTTACAATTACACTCACAGTATTTTAGTGGCCATGGTAGCATGTATACTAATACTCTAATGTTATAATGTCTGTTCATATGACTGTTTATATGGTGATTAAGGCATGTAGAGTACAGTGATGTATTATCACAGTACAGTACAGTGATATGTGTCATCACAGTACTCTGCATGCCTTAATCACAGTGTGTAGAGGGTATACCCAATAATGTGATAAGCCGGTCAACTGGAGTTTTGACAAGGCGCCATGCTTGAGCCAGCATGTCCACGCCTAGCATCTTTGATTACATCCATCCTTCATCCTTCTTGTGAGTCTCGGCATTAAATAACATGGGAAAGTTACTTGGTGGCATCATGAGATAAAATGGCTGGCGTTCTTGTTGTCTTCCATCGGGGAAAAGGTTAATTTACCATTCAATCAATATTTGCGCTATACAAGATTGCCTAAAATTGGGAATGCTAAAGCAGCATTATTTTTGCTACGCACGTAAACGGCTTAATCCAATTATTCTCATAATAACAGTTGGCGCTGTCAGTTGATTTGATACATGTAATCATATTCAGTGTCATTGTTGGGGTCAATCCGCTTCACTCAATTCAAAATGTAACTTCAAACCGCAATTCTCATAACACTGATAGAGCCTTCACTCTTAATTTCTTTACAGAAAGAAAGAAGAAGAAGATACACGAGAGAGATGACAGATAATTGCAACATTTTCCTAGTTTTTAAATTCCTCAGATAGCATTTAAAGTGAACCGACCCCAACCCTGGTCTGTAGGTGTAACATCTGTGTGCAACACGTGTTTTACCTTGGATCAGGTCTGTATCTCATACTGGGTAAAGACTGTCTCTTCTTTAGCACCTTCTCTTTAGTGAGGGCACTTTTCTCCTTCTCGTTCTCCCGTTCCTTGTCCTTCTTTTCTTTCTTATTTTTATCCATCTGTAGAACACAAAGGATCAGAGAAAGAAAAGTGCTGAAAATCGGTCTATACAAGGTATGTAGTGGGCAGCTTCCTCTAGATTTCTAAAGTTGCAATACAATTATACAAGCAGAAAATATAACAGGATAACAAATGTTTTTATACAGAAACTACTGACTCTGCTGGTCAGTCAGCACTTTTTGCTCTCTTGGCAATACTTTCTCAAAGCGTAACCCAATCCAACAATCTCACTATTAAATGTTCTGAATGAGAGACCTATTGGTAGCAACAGAAGCAGATGTATTCAATTTCATGGCTTTTCAGCTCTGCTGGTATTGTGGAAAAAGAGTTACATTATGAGACGCTTGGTGCTGCCAGGTTCTCTTTCCAGGCTTTTTGCATTTCAGTGTATTTTCCTGAGGACTGTGACGGTTCTTGGCTTCGACTGACCAATATGTTTCAGATACATTTAGTAACATAGTAGACGTACGGGTGTGGAGCTCCGTCTATGTTGGCGCTGGGTGATGTCTGGCGTGCTGGACGTCACCCTCCAGCGGTCGGAGCAGCGATGGTGGGGCCGGTGGGCACACAAGGTCAGGGGACTGGCCGAGGCCGAACGGGGGCAGAGTGGGGATTCTGGAGCAGAGAGTACATACAATATCTTCATTCACTAGACATCTTTCACTTGACAAACCAGAAAATGAATGAATGACACAGATATACTGACATTCAGCCATTCTTTTGTCTACTTACGGCCATCTTTGCCATTGTTGAGGACACTGGCAGCACTGCGGCTGCGGGCAAGGAAGGATAGAGTGGGCGTCATCAGCCGGTCCACAATACTGCTCTCCCACGGACTCAGTGCAAGGCTACGGGCTGCAGGTAGAAACAGCCAAAAAAAGTCTTTATATTAGCTTCAAAAAGGTACGGTCATCAATGTTCGGCCACAAACTGTGATCACCTACATCCACATAAGAGAAAGTTAAAACGCACATTTGAAATCAATCATTGCTGAAGAGCTTTCCCTGATTATCCAGATCGTGACGACGGTACTAATTGTAAATATCTTAAACACATCACCAGATGAAAATTTGTGTGCCAAGCCACAAAGACAAGCAGGCCTCCAAAGCCTTATTCTTCCAAAGAAAAAAAAACACAAAAGCCCAATAAGACACCTTAATGATACCCGAGATTTTGAGACATGGGCGAGGTAGAAAATGAGCTTGGTAAATGTGTCGACCCTAGCCATGGGCTGTACTGGCACCACCCAAGAGAGAGAATTATTTGAAGTGCTTGTCTAGACAGTGAGTCAGTTATTTATAACCATAGCCTTGAGCATAGAGACAGAGCAGGAAGGGTTCATTGGAGCCTCATCAGCATTTATTTGGGGTAGCAACTTGCTTCTTTGGCTTAAGGGTGTAGTGATGAGAAACGCAGTGCCGACACCCTGCACCGAAGGTTTACACAGCTATGTAGCGTAGATATAAGAGAGGGGAGGGTTAGAAGAGAAACATTAGAAGTTATTTGACAAGGTGATGAGGTGAAAAGGAGAGTAAGGGAAGCCAAGAAAGGAGAAAGCAGGCAAGGGTGAGAAACAGAGAGAAGCAGGAAGGCATGACACACACATGGAGCGAGAGTCTGGGATGATGAGGGAGGGATGAAGGCTAAGAGGTGAGCTTCCAGTGTAGTCACCTTTCTATATTTCCCTGCAGCACAGAGGCACAGTCAGTGCTCCAGGGGAGATTTCAGAATGCAGTGTTGTCTAAAACAGGCTGACTCACCACCTGGTGCCCAACTTTACTTTTTCAAACTCAGAAGTTTCTCCTTGTTTTATGAGTACACCGTGACCTGGTTATCCTCACGCTTCTAAAAAGGACTCTGCAGCTGCATTCATCTAAAGCATTGAGAAAGGTTGACTCATGGAAAGCTCTGAATCTTTGATTTATATTGATCCCAACAAAATCACACTCACCTCTATACCTTCAATCAATAAAGCATTGAAGACATTATCAAAGACTTTACTTAGCCAGTCAACAAAAAAAGGACCCATTTGACAGCAGAAACACCAGGAATGAAAGACCATCACCACAAAATGAACCAACCCAAGGATGATAAAAAAGGCAAAAGAACAGAATATGAGCACTGTACATAAACTCATTGAAACACGAACATGAGATTGGGAAAAATGTAGAGGAAACGAGTCCAAAAAAAAATAAAATTGGAGAATAAAAATAGAACCAATGGTGGTTTGGGAAGATGGAAATAAATCAGTGATCAATCATCAAGCACAGGAGAGGGATTGAACACAGGAAGGGGGAAAATAACGGATTTTTTTTTTTTAAAAACACGACGATGGAAGGGTTCGGAGGTGTCGACGGCGGGTATGATGGACACAAAGAAACGGGAGTGGGGGGCGGGACGTTCCCAGACGCTGCCTTACTTCTGCTGGGGGAGTTCCAGAGGGTGGCGGAGGACTTGGAGAGTCGCTTGTTTATAACAGAGTCCACGTGTTTGGGCAGGTTGACCGCCGACACAGAGCATCTGCCTAAGAAGCCAAGAGAGCGCCACACAGATGTTCACACGGGTCACATGGTTCAGAGGGAGAAGGAAGTTCTGTGGCGTGTTACGATTAAATGATGCCTCTACTGTACAAACATACACCCACATACTGTACAGACCCATGCAATAACAACATAACCTTGATGTGGCCCACCCCCACTGAATAACATACATGTGGGCTGACTGTACATGACACCCACTACCCACTGCTTTATAGTACACACAACCACACACACACACACACACACTCAACCACACACCCACACCAGCTGTTCACTTTAGCTGGCCTTTAGGCGTCCGGGCAGACATACGCAGCACAAAACCATGTGCTTCCAAAATGACATTTATGTTTTTAGATACTGAAAAAGCTAAAAGGCTTTTTTCTTATTTTTTTCTGTATTCCACATGCAAAGCATACTGCAAATGAGGCTTATTTTTCAAAAGAACACCAATTCAAACAATGCATCAAAACAAGATAAAAAACAGGGAGACACCTCAAAATAACCATACCAAATAATAATTTTAAAAAAAAGACATTAGACATTCACATCAGATGAGAGGAAAACCTTGAATCTCACTACTACCATGCATTTTTGCATTTTGCATCTATTCCCAATTCCATAACCATCTAATGCACTGCAATCAAGTGAACACTGCCTTTTCCCCAAATGCCACCAGACATGATTCAGAGGACATTACAGTAATGGAGGTATACTGGCAGGCCGGGGCTGCTGGAGGAGGCAGAATGCTCATTTGGTCTGCAGGCCAAGACGGGTAACTCTGCAGCATTTCCTAAATAACTCCCTGGACTCTCAGCCATGTACAGCAGCCTGCTTATGCTTGTTTCCTTTCATCATCTGACAAGCTGGTGAGGGAGGAAGGCAAGGAGAGATTGATTGATTTGTCAATAATTCCCTTGGCATATGGCAGAGGCGATTAAATGACGTGCGGTGGAACTCAGGACTCAGATTTAGAGCTGCGGACATGAAGGACTGCACATAAGGACACGAGCACTCCATGAAGCTGTATACCTCCCATATTCTCTACAGTGTTATCCAGGCCCTGCAGCCATTGCAGACTCTGCTTTGTCAACAGACACTCAGATCAGAGTCAGGACATAAATCTGTGCCAACTAAACGTATTCTGTTTGTTGCTGGTCGATAGAACCCTGCTTACTGCAACTGCTGCAATAAAGCTGCCGAATGCATATTCACTCTGTGGGATCAATAGAGTCTGGTCATGTCCAGCAGCTAATGACCCTGAAGTCATATTTAAGAGGCAAACGGCCTGCTTGGAAAGAACTACCTAACATCAGAGTAAGTGGTCTAAGATGAAGAGTGTGAGTGATACAGTAAATGCACACCAGAAAAAAATCTCCAACTGAGAAATGTGTTCAGACAGTTTTACTGACTACACACCTGCCAGCATCACAAGCAAAACACACCCATGGAAGTCATTTGTTTTGCTGTGGGGAATAAGGAGCAATGGTAAACGTCATGTCTGTTACAATTCACATTGGAAGCTACAGCACTTCACCAGCCATTTCAATATTGCTCAAGTGTAGATGAAAGAGTGCCACTTGATTTTTAAAGTAGAAGATCGTTTATTGTATTGCCTGCTTACACCAAGCTCCTCCATGTAATCCTACAGGGATGTGTGATAGCGTGGCTAACGGGCTAGCCATCTGCTTTATCTCTCTTGAAGGAACAAATTACATCTGCAAGGAAATCAGACTAGTGTAGCAGATCATCATTGAGAGAGTAGTGATGTCATGTGTGCATGTGATTCAGTGTGGGTGTTTCACCATATTTACTAGTAAGGCAGGTGACCTTTATCCTCTGACAAGGAAAGAGTCCTTTTCATGCAGCATTTGTAACGATGTGTATTGGGTTCCTGTTGGATAAGTACACTCACTTTCTTTCTGGCTGGAGTTCTGGCTAATGCCCCCGGCCCAGGACCACCTTTGCTGGCGGATCTCTGCCCAAGTCTTCTTGGTGGACCTCTGGATGGCTGCCTCGTAGCGTTCCTGGAAGGGCAACAGGAAGATATCAATCATTTATACTGCATAGTGTATGGTGTAAATATGCATGACTCGTAGAGCTGAAATACTTATCGAATGCTGCATGCAACATCCAAGGTCAGGATTCACTTATAAATCAATGCCATCTTTGACAGGATTATAGTATTATAAAGCTTCTGATTAAAGATATAGCAGGGTGGCATAGTGATGAGAGACCTTCAACCAAAAGGCCTGGGCCCAAAACCTTGATCGCAAGTATCTGTCCTGCTTAAGTACCTTTGTACGTCGCTTTGGATAAAAGCGTCTGCTAAATAACTGTAAAGTGTCTTTGAGCAAAACCCTGAATCCCTACCCCCTCCGTGGATGTTGATCTGTAGCTGACCCTGCGCATTTGTTAGCCTTTGAAAAGACAATTTTGTCCTTTGGGGAATCAATAGAATATGTCAAAAAGTCACAATCTGTTTTTCCCCCCCACCACTGAGAAAGCACTAAAGCATCACATAATCAGTGCATTACTTCCAACTTCTAGCCCCATCATACTTTGTTTTTCTCCAGTTTCTGTTTCTGTCTCTCCTCCAGGGCAGCCCGCCGTTTCTCCGCCTTGATCCGCTGATTCTCCAGCTTCCTGCGCCGCTCCTCTAACTGCTGCTCCCTAAGCTGCCGTGCCTTCTCCTCTTTCTCCAGCCACTGGGTCTTCTTAGCGGCTAGGGGGGGGGGCACAGGTGAGAGGGGGTCAGAAGGGTTGGATGCTGACGGTACCAGAAAATGGATCTCTTTCTATCTCTCTCTCATAGTATCCCTGGTATATATCCACTTTCAATGATCCATTCTTTGAAAGGTTCTGTGAGTTCTGACTTAAAGGAGCGTGCAATATTTGTTGAAAAAACACCATTTGATATAGCAATGCTATATTGATAAGTTCAAACATTTTAAGGAAAATGCTTTTTGAACTATTGCAACTAGAGGAAATTCTAGGCTCTCTGATGTTTACTTCAGGTCTAAAGCCTTATTTGAAGAAATATGTTGCCTTTTACCTCCATTCCCATTTCCTGTGGAAAATTCAATTACTTGGCTTTTCCATAGAATACTGCATTATGCTAAGTTAGACAGATACTTCTGAGCTGACACTTTACCAGGCTAATTGCATCAAGCCTCCACGTCAGCTTCAATGCACCCCACACTTTGATATGGTAATCGTCTCCCCATCCCTGAGCCAGTCAAATTGGGTGTAATGGAGGTATTATACAGCCTTCTGTGGCTGCCTCCTTGTGTACACAAGCCACCATATTCCTTTAGAGCTACAGAATAAAACCTCCATGAAGAATCAGCCTTTGCGAGGAAGCAAGGCTTAGTTCTCCAAAGCACTTGATGCGACAAAAGCAACTGGTTGTGGTGATCAGATTATGGCAATGGTACCGTGTTAAGATTTATTGGGGGGCACACAGCTGGGCTTTTATCTGAGAAGGGAACAAAAAGCTGAGTTATACTGAGTCACGGCATGCCAGCACCTTGCAGTATCTTATCAGCTGCAGTGCGTATTTCAGTTCAGCCCAGCTCAATAATGGCACTTTGTATCACCAGAAGTTATTGATGTGGCTTTTCTCAAATCAGCTTTAGGGGCTAGTAAAAGGCGAGCAGTGGGATTTGCTTGAAGATTTTCCCTGGTTTCAAGATTTGCTGTGCTGTGGTCAGAGAAGAAGGAGGAGGAGGAGGAAACAGCCTCAAGTGCGCACAGAGGCACATTTAAGGCTTGGCTAGCTGAGATATTTTGCTAACGTTCCTTCCACCTCCTCTCTGCTGCATCAAAGGACTGCCCCCACCCTTCCCGAGCAAATTAAGTGTCTGACACTCCAATTCCATATTTGAATTAGGCTCATTTAATACGAGCAGTGCCATGGTCCCAGCTTTACAGACTACGTAGGTCGGCTGCCTTGAAATTAGTTGGAAACTTTTTTGGAAGTTGGTGGTTATACAGTACCAAGGAGAAAGTTATTCTGAATGCTTTCAGCTTCAATTTCTAATATTCTCAGAATGCCATTCATCATCTGTCATCATCTCAGTGATATCGTTCCCTCCATCTATTTCAGGGATTTAAGGGCTCGAAAGATGATGAATCATAAACATCCTGAGCAGATATTCTTTAAATAAGTTCCTCAACTCTCCTGACGGTTATCGCCATTGACTTTCTGGAGTTAGGTCATTAAATAAACATTAACAGAGTGCTGCCCCCACCTTGGTCACATTAAGAATTCATATCATCCCACCACAGACAGACAAGACAGGAGAGGAGAGTAGCTTAGGTTTGGTCACATAGTCAAAACTCTGATCCAGCTCTCTCAAAGATCAGTGAACATCACATACATTAGTTAGCTTCACTTGAACATGATGGGGAGGATTTTAATCAAAAGAATCCACTGAGATATCAGTTTAATAAAGGACGCACAGATCTACTACTAGTACTACTACGACACTAGTGATGCTAATACTACTGGTGATAGTTAAAGCAAAGCATTTTCAGCCAAGATCTCTGTCAGGCTGATATTGTAAATACAAGCTTTGGCTGGATTGTATCTCTTATCCCAGTCTGAATAAGGGTATTAGATCGGGGCCATACCATCTGGCATGCCCCACTGGTCTCCCAATTAGACTGATCCATGATATGAAGTGTGCCACACTCATCGTATTGCCCTAGAATACATGGCTGGATTAGACAGCAGGGGCATTACTGAAAGTACAAGTAGCATATCATAGCATAGCCTGTTTTTGTCTGACCTACATAATTTAGCCTGCAGCTTTTACTAAAGTCTTAGTATAGCTTTGCCAAAATGTGAGGCCAAATGTCATACTTAACATCTATATTGGCAATAAAAATCGACTATCTTTCTCAAAAGGTACACTGTATAAATACTACAAATTTCCAGAAATTCACAGATTGTTCTCAATACTACTCTGGCTTAAGATAGAATGTTTCTGATGTCTAACACTTGGATATTAACCTGTGAGGCCACAGCACAAGAGAAAAAAATGTCCATGCGAGCAATGTGACATAGTCACACATGAACAGCAAAATTGCAATCAACTTTGCATCTAAACAAGGCAATGTAAATTCACAGCCTTCCCTATTTGTAGTTATATACCTTTTTATATTGTTTCTAACAGTCAGATTTTCATTTTGCAATGCAGAGTTGTTGAGATGTAAATTCACAGCCAAGATAAATCTGACTTAGTGTTTCTAAAACCCTCTAAATTCTTCAGTAAGATTGTAATCAGAGTGTTTTTGTGGTGTGTGATTGTCAGCTTTAAATACAAAATCTAAGGAGTGGCGTGGAGCTGTGGTCTCTGCAGTTAGGACAATGGGAAGCACAAAGTTCAAACTCAGGGCACACAACATCTCCTTCCATTGTTCGGTGGCCAATGTTTGTCAGCAAGCAGAAGCAGAAGGTGTAAATGTAATTCAGAGAGAAAGCGTAAAAAAATAATGCTAATCTATCATGGGAATATAAAAAAAACATGAAAACAACAAAATAATGAACATTTAAAGAAGACGATTCCATGAGTGACAATTAAAGCTACCCAAACAGATGAAATTGATCAAAATCAAACATAATGACTGAAAGGAGTCTTCACCACCATCACCATCACGGACACTTAGGTGAGTGGCTTACCTTGTAACTGGCTGAGCTCTTCTGCAGAGGGGAGGGGTGAGAGAGAAGACAAAGGTAACTGTCAATCATGCAAAGCAGTGCGCGACCAGCATGTCACTGTAGCCGGGTGACAGCCATGTGTTAAATAAATTAACATTCAAGCAGTAAGAAGCCATCACAACTGACACAGAAAATGGAGCCATGACAATTGTTTTGAGGCCCCAGTGAAATTTTGAGCGAAGGCATTGTCGCATCAATTGATCAAACTATGTCAATTAAAGTTTTAGTGCTGAGGTGAGCTAAAGCATTGGTGAGTCAAACAACACACAAGCGATTGTTTTGAAACTGCACGTGAGCATTTGAGCATGCATGCAGAAAATGAATGCGTAACAGCCTTTGGTAAAACGTTGGCTTGGTTTTTGCTGATTTCAGCCACTGTAAAAGCATAGAACTATCCTTTTCCCAAAGTTTCTGTGCTACATGTGCATGCCGTCTATAGCGAGAGCCAAGCCAATGCCGACACAACCTTGAACTTAAAAACAACCTTTTTCACCCCCCAACACTAGGGGGAGCTCTCTTCCCATATAAAGGGATTGTCCCCTCGTCCCATAGCGACTTACCCAGATATTTGGCCTTCTCCTCTCTCCGCTCCTTGGCAAGCTTCTGCCTGTCCTCTGACTTGACTATGTCTGGGAAGAGAATGAGAGAAAAAGGAGAGAAGGAGGGAGAGAGGGTCTGTGAATGAGAGAGGTCATTGTACGCTCAGATCAAGTCCAATCCATTCAGCCACATCTGCACAGTTGGAGATGAACCCCAGGAAAGCTGGCAGTGGGTGACAGGCCTAAAAATCTTTAGCAATTGTTTCAAACTGTTTCCAAGCAGGTTAAAACAAATGCTAAGAATTATTTGCAAATACCATTTGACGCAGATCTGTAACACCAACATAACATTCACACTCCACTTCCCTGAAGATGAACAAGCAATATGGAAAAGCCCTAATTAAGATGTGAAAGAAAGCTGGCTCATCAGTCTTTACTGCAATCATTCCCTGAGGAGGACTCGAGTGGTGAGGAGAACATATAATTTGAGAGTTAATTCCCACAACACTATAGAGCCATTTTGAGCGGGGGATCATAACCTATACACAATCACTCAATATCTGTACAATAAGGAGGATTGAGTCTTTAAAAGTAGTTGCAAGTACTTCAGTCTTTCATTATTTTGTCAAACATGGACTCAAGTTACCCATTATCCTTTAAAAGTACCATTATTTGTACCAGAATTATTTCTGTGCCATCAATCATGTCAGAGTAGTTGTCATTACTCTCCTTCCTTCAACTGAATAAATGGAGAGGAAAATAATGATGCACATCATTTCTCTTAAGCATGACTATTTGGGTAAATATTCACTTCACTGCTGCTAAGTCATGAAGGCAAAAGGCTTTTAACTCTTTTTTTAAACTCACCACAAGGAAAGGAATTGCATGCCACAAGACAATGACAGGAAAGTGGCAACGTCAATATTTCAACCTTAATACTATACAAATGGCAGACTGCTGTGTGTAGTGTATATTCTGGATTGTCTTCAAGCAAGACACAAGGACCAAAGAACAAATGTTCTAAGAGAAGTCTTCACGCAGGCCAATCTTCTTGAGATAAGAACTGCACTATGTAGCAAGCCCACTAAAGCTCATGTGCCATCTGGAAGTGTGTGCATGTGTGTTATTACTAGAGGGGAGTGTTTACATATCTCCTCTCTCTGTGTGACGTCTCTGGTGGCTGGTCACACATATGATTACTCCTAAATACCTTTGCAGAACCAGAAAAAGCCACCCTTGGGGCAGAGCAGTCCATGCAAACACAGGCCAGCCATCTCAGGAACTCCCATTTCATCCTTTCATGATAGCTGGCGCTACTTACTGGGGAAATATTGCCCTTGTCTCATATTGGCATGCCAATAAAGTACAAATTGCCCTTGTAGATCCTACCCAGAATATATAGATTCATATATTTCCTTACATTATTATGTGATTCCAGCCAAATTAGGTTGCCCAAGTTAAGAAATTAGAGTAAGAGCCTAATATAGAACATAACATAGAACAGTTCTATGTATTCTACAATCTTGATCTTCAGTACCAAGCCATGCCACATCATCCTCTTCAATTCACACAGACCATATGTTCCCCATCAAAGACCAAGGAACTCATCCTTCGGCAGAGTCTAATAGGGTGAGGCATTAATCATAACACATGAAAACAATCTGCCATGCAGCCTCCCCTAAAAACTACCCCTGACCCACTTTGATATTTATAGGACTATGGAAAGCTCGAGTGCGCTGTGTTGTTGGATCTGATGCGTGCTGTTGTTTGCAGCTCACCACTATGTTGATCATATGTCACATGCAGAAGCTTCCAAGACAAAGAAACAGATTGCCCCACAAAATACTGCTGGGTGCAGTGTTTGGGCCCCAGAGTCTGAGCAAACACTGGGGTCTTTTCAAAGTGGAGCCAAAACAGGCCCCACTAGGCAAAGCCATTGGACGCAGCAGAAAGAAAGAATCCCTGATGGACAGTAGCCAAGTGCCATCTCCGCTGTCATAGGGAAATGGTAGAGATGTGCCAAAATTTAATTAAGCCGACCATTAACAGCAGCAAAGTCTCCCAACTGAGATACAAGCCTCACTATTTCATTTCACTAATTAAGAGTGCTTCTCATCCTCTTCATGCTCCTCTGGGTAGCGCAGAACCTCACAAACAATGAGCTTGAAGGAACCAGTGGAAAAGGAACTTGGAAGACAAAAGGGAAGTAAGAGTCATTTATGGAATCAGGAGACTTAGGAATGAAATACATATTCCTCTCAAATAGACCAGACTTAGCTAGCATGACAGCTGAACTAAGAATACCTACAAACCCTTGACAGGACTGATGTGGCCAAGGTCATAGCAAGCTAGCCAAAGTGACAGTATTGTTATGGTTTTGGGAGGTTATCCCTGTCACCTCACGCTATGGGAATAAAGACCATGACCACAGTTAGAGGATTAATGGATAAAGAATAAAGGGGAGAGAGAAAAGAGGCTTACACTAAAAAAAAAAAAAACATGTTCCTTAGAGTTTTCATGTGCTGTTAGCCAGCGTCTGTGAGCAGGACAAGCAGCGGCATTGTAGAAACAACCATGGCGCAACTGCCAGGTCAAGCGAAATGTCCTCTTGGCATCACGCGCTGAAATGGGAAGCCTCTTCAGGTTCCTTCTGCCCACCTTTCATTAAGGACCGGAGGTGATTAAAAAACCCCACAAGAGAGCCTGGCAGTCACTAGTGTTGGCTACCCACTCACCAACAAGGCTCATGTCTCCACATTTTACCAGGAAATGTTTCTTCAAAAAATAAATTCTGCCTGATATCTTGGAGCCTCACATGGCAGTTTGTGTTGTGCGCTTAATGCTGACAAATAAAGATCAACTGCAGTAGCGTTATTTAGCTTCACTCCTGAAAGCATGTGGTCACTATTATCCTGGTACTGAAGCATTTACTTGCCTCTAGAGAGCTAACCTGAGTCCACTGGAGTGCAGATGTAATTGCCCCATTATTATAGAGCACCGCTTTAGATCTTCTAGTCGAGTTAGGCTCAACTGAGGTTCCATTATCGGTTTTGCCTTTAAGCCACTGAAATCTATTACATTAGCACTTTACAGCAGAAACTTTTTTGCCTTTACCTTTTTTAGACCTGGGGATAGGCGATGCCGGTGACGCAGGTGATCGTGGGAGGATATCAGCTTTTATGGGGGTAGCCAATCTCCGGTCTGTCTCTTTCTTTGTGGGCGACTCCATTCTCTGGGTTGGGTCTGTCTTGGGGGGGCTGCTCTCCCCCTCTGGGTCCGGCCGTGCAGGGTTTATGTTCTGTTCTGGAGCTGGTCGGAAGGAGAGAGAGAGAGAGACAAAGACAATGAAAACAAGTCAGAAAATGACAAGGTAAGACCAAACACAGAGGTGGAACTCAACCAGTTTATCTACATTCCTGTCACTGCTGGGCCAATGCAGTTCAGCCTGGATGACGTATACTTCACCCTGAGTTACAAGTATCAAGTGTGAGAGGTGGGTCCGTGGCTATAAAGAGAAGAGTATCCTTTTATCAATGGGGAACTTAAATTTCAATGCAAACAAAACAATGATGTAGCACTGCTAAATAAACAATCTAATCTATTGTGCTTCTGTACAATGTTTCTACTCTCTCAGTGATATCATTTACTGTACAGAATGAGATTACATCCTTTCCTCAGTAGCACTGGATAATAGGTCTAAAGCCTGCTGCTCTAACTCTACACCTAAAACCACTTCCCCACAGCGACGACTGATTTATTGACAGTCAGGCCTGAACGAATGGCAGAACAAAGCATGGCATTGCTTTTTGGCTTCTTGATGATTCCATTGAGGTGGAATTAATTGCCTATCGCGCGACCAGGAAAACACAGTCAGAGTGATCATCTTGACAAGAAGAAACCAAGCATCTTTATGATGAAAACTGTTCAAAATAGCACCTGGTTTAGTCGCTTTCTGACATTAGCTCAAGAGTAATTTAGATTCCCAGAGATTTTAAAAGCTTCTTGATAAAGAAGCAGCTAGGCTGGCTTGTTGGGACAGCAGCTTCGGTCGGAGCACATGACTCACAATTGGCAGGCTGCTGAACTTGAATCTCCTGCTCAAACATAAGTTTGCTCAGGCTTTGCCGGCCAAACAAAGACCCTAGCAGGGGGGATATTTGGCTTTGTCCACGCAGTACTGTACCTCTGCAATGGAAACCATGTTGGTGCACAGCTTCTTCTACACAGTTTCTGAGGGTATACGCTGGGGAATCACACTCTAAATTATTCAGCCTTGGGTTAAAAACAACACAGACAGTAGGGGGCTGTCACAAAGAGACAGTGTGTGGACCGACGATTTACTATACAAGTGCTGTGCTATTCAACAGTTTCAGTAGGATTGCAGTGAAAAGCACCAATAAAGAGAGAGGCTGATCCTGTGTAGATACAGAATTTGCTACAGCTTTGTGTAGTCTATGCGACTGTGTGCTTCTCAAGCTCAAAATGTCTTTTTTGCAAGCCAACTGCTCTCACACGAGTAACACTAAACAGACTACACTATTAAAGCTCAGTCACGGAGGTACTTGCTGGACAAAGGTCTGCCTGAATAACAGCAATATAATAAAGTTCAGCCAAGCCAACCTCTCACTACTGCAACTACTGATGCTTCGTTAGTACTCAGTGAGATATCAGACCTCATGGCCTGAGCTCAGCTCGGCACATGGAAAAGCTATAATCTATCAGTACTATCAGTCTGGGAAAGGAGGCAGTTACTGATGATCCTTAGTTGGACATGGTGCCATGGGTAGAGAGGTGAAAGATGCAAGATGAGAAAGACACAGAGAGACAGAGATAAAGAGACCGTCAGAGAGACAGATAGATTGGTGGCACAAGCTGAGCTGAGTCTATGGAGGAGCTCAGCTGAGACACAAGAAATTGTGGTTCCCCTGTCAAAGCGCGGCACTATTAAATAAGCATTCCTCCGGCATGGATGTGCTCCGAGAGAGAGGGGCCATTGTTGTGGTCTCTGCACGGTAACAGGACTGCAGCCAAAACACTGCAATGACAGCGTGAGGGGAATGGCAGAAGAACGGTGCTGAGATCAACTAAAAACGAGTAGTGGATGAACATTAGAATCTGCTATGTTGGTTAATTTCATTGCAAATTTGGAGGAAAGCACACAAACGTAGTCTTAAAAACAGACAGGGAGAATCAGCCAGTAGTGCATTTAGTGATAATATAACATTACAATTATTTTCTGTGTTTTGCACTGCAGCTATACCTAAAATAACATCATTCCCTGGGTTTGTGACTCATTTTGTCTAAACCTAAGTAGAACAGATGCAATTAAGTATAAACTACTGAAACTGACCGATCCTGTGTTTCCTCCACGCTCAATGCTCATCAAAGTGTATGTGTATATTATAAGTGTATGATACGATGTCATATACAGGACACATCCTGTAATTTGAAATTATGTAAAAGAATCAACATAATCCCTACACAAACAATGTTCTTGTCTGTCTTTATCATATTACACCCTTTTCTCACAATTGTGCCAAACCTTTAGGGGTAGATATAACAAGTAGGGTCCCAAAGGTGAGAGGAGCGAGCGCAGCTCTGACAGAGGTATTGTGTTACCTCATATCCTATGAGCAGAGTCCTAAGCACCTGGGGAACTGGAGTCATAAAGCACTGGCTGACTGTGGGCGACTGCTCAGACAATCAGTGTGATCTATATTGTCAATGGTGAAGAGAATGAGAATGCAAGATCCCCTGGCATGCAGGTGGCATTGAATACCAATGAAACCTGAAGCTCCCAAGAGGAGAGGAGAGGAGAGGAGGAGAGGAGAGGGATAAACTAGGGATAGGGGCAGGGAGAGGAGTGTTGTTGCATAGCAAGGGACCAAAACAAGGGCTGTGATTGATGCAGTGCTCTGACTGCCTGTGCTATCAGACAACAGTGAATGATAGTTGACTGAGTGAGTTAATGGGAAAAGCCACAGAATATAAATCAGCTCAGAGAAAAAAAAGAACCACAATTATTTTGCAAAGTCATCTTTAAACATGTAGAACTTGGCCTGCAAGCCAGATCCTCTACGTTGCATCAACCTAATTCATGGACTTTCACCTGTCCTGGCCTGTAACTGGCATACTGATGAGCACATGTACAGGAATAGTAATTTCGACGTAGTGACCCCTCTCAGCAAACAAGATTGGGCCACATTCAGGGTACTTCAAAAAGTATGCTAATGTAATATTTGCACAGATGTACTGAATGCAATCTCAAAATCTGCTGAGCAATCAATGAACACTGCGTTCTAGCTGGCCTCAGAGGCTTGAGTTGTCACGGGCAAAACTGTGACTCGAATCAAGCTAATCGAATGATCCAGTATTTATGTAATGTTCTCTAGTGGTGTGGTTATGTGTGAAATTATTTCACAAATACGGATATCACAATAATCCCATCACATCATCCAAAACAAAATTTATGACACAGGGCTCTGCCAGGGTTGCTTGCATCACGTTAGTCACGGCTGCTTCTACCATATTTACACTCCAACTTCCCAGAAGCACTGCACCCAGGGAACAACTACAGTCACAAGCCATTAGACCACCCACTTCTGACATGGCACTCATCATCATTGCATTATTCAGACACACAAATCAATCCATACAGACATCCACTGAGATACTTCTTGAGTCTCTATCCACCCTGGACATGGAAAATCACTTTGGCACAGCCTATTACTGGGAAGTGGGGGAGAAAGATATACATTTGGTTTGCATTTCCTGTGCTTGATAACGTCATAGATACTTGGATCCATTTCGAGCCAATTTATTTCTATTGAAGAAATAATAATCCAATATCTTCTCAGAGTAAACTTTGTACGTGCTACTGCCACCATGTAAATGTATCGCTGCCACATGTAATGCTGTGGCAGCAGTGTGGTGTAGTGAGTAAGGAGAATGCCATTCAACCAGAGGATCCGCATTCAAGCTGGCCCTGCTGAAGTGTCCTTGAGCAAGACAATCGACCCTTCCCAGGTCCAGGGGTGCTGTTCTGTAGCTGATCCTGTACTCAGACCTTCCTGTGGAGGAGGTGAGCAACAAGAGAAAATTAAATTTCCCTACAGGGATAAATGAAGTCTAACGCTATTATTAGCCACTATCTGATGTGAACAACTGAAGTTGAAATGTCACATCTGATGGTAAGAAATTACCAATTCATTAGAAGATCTCAAAAGTGTGTTGTGTTTCTTCACTTGAGTTTTTTTTTCAGTCCAACGTCCTTTTTGAAGAAGAACCTGCATGGTTTCTTTGTTTTGTTGTCCTATTGAGTATCAAATGGGTATGGGACAGCCATGAGACCCTAGAAGTGGGTCAGAGGAGATTCAGGAATCTATGGCATGCTGTGCCTGTTCACTATATCGATCATCACACTTTGTTGCCGCATCATGTCTCCCTATGGGGCTTCTCTAGCTGCAGGTGTCAAACAAAGCCCGAGGCACATTTACATTTACATGCATAAAAGCCACAAAGATATCAGGCATCTCTAAAATTCAGCAGAAATACCGTAGTGAAGGAACCCCTGCAGACGTCAATGCATGCACGCATGCACAAGCACAGTGTGGAAACAGAATGGCAGGTTGAGAATCAGCAGGTAGTTAGCATAGACTCAGTGCCATTTCCTTGTCAGAAGGAGAGGACTGCATGGCATGTTGGTCAAAAATATGTGAGCAACTTCAGAGACCTGTGATAGTATAAAAAAAAAAGCTGGGTTGGAAAAGGTGGTATAGGCTCAGGGAAGCGGAGCTCATTCCACTGTACATTCACTCTGTTCTCTCACTTTAAATGGAATTGAATCCCTTACAGCTGATTACAATGTGAGTGAAAAGTTAATTTAAAACTGGGACAACTGGAAATACTGCCACAGAAAATGTGATTTTGCAAAAATCCAATTTCACAGCGTATTAGTTTGTTAGAGAAGCTTATAAATATTGAAGACACTGAAAATACTGCTTCTTCATGATGTACAGCTCCAGTATTACTAACATAGACATGAAAAGTCATCTCAAATAAATGCAGAAGAACAAGAGCTCTTCACATGATTGATTAATTTTAGTAACAACAGTCAGAGTGTGAAGTCTTGAAGGCCAAGCAGTAAGCCTTCTGTAATAAAATGTGAAAAATATAGTTTATAGTAGAGATTCAATGTATTCAAATTTGGGGAGTAAAGTATGAAATGCTATCACAATAAATCTGAGAAGCAGAAGATGTGTCCTTGAAACAGTATGTGCCCACACTGGAATACAAGCAGCTGATGTAGAGAAATATACAGGCCCAACCCCTAAAGCATCTGATTGGCACGTCTACTAAGCAGGGTTTTCAGACAATGCACCACACCTTTGTTTTCTACCTGTTCAACCTTCCGAGGGCGTTGAGAAACCATGCAAGGAAAGGCCATGTCCTCCACGACACAACACACTCTGTATGACGGAATCAGCCAAGTATGACATTATCACAGTGCTTGCTCAATAACAGCCCAGGAAATGATACTCTTGGTTGAGAACATCTGCAAAAAGCAACAGGAATGTGAAACTACCTGATACAAAAACATGCCGACGTACACAATGTGAAACAAATAATGAGAAATGGGAGGCTTTAAAATGATCCTGGTCAGATGATAGTGCCCAGTCAGAGTCAGTCGACTCACAGCTGGTCGCTCATTTCCACTGCAACATCCAGAGCACTGACAAGGCCTAGCCAAGATACTAGGCAGCATGAAAATATAGGGCATGGCATGGAATATTTATGAAGCCAAGAACTGCACTCTCAAGCACAGCAGTTTCCGTCTGCTGCCAAATGAGACCAAAAAAAAAACAGAAAAAGGAATGACCACTACCGGGAATAACTAAAGGCTTGTGATACAAGGACTATGAATAGAGTTGCAAAATCGGAACCCACTCGGGGTTTAAAAAAAAAAAAAAAAAAAAAAGACACAAACTAACTTGGTACACAAGGAGGAAATTCAGTACATTCTCTTGTAAAATGGAAATGAAGCAAAACAACAGGCTAGGAAATAGCTTTGAGTGCAAACCGTGAAATCAAAAGACTGGAAAGGGAAAAGGGCGGTAACCAAAAAAAGAAAAGAGGAACTCGGGCAACACAAAGAAAATGGATCTGCATCTCATTTGGGTTGGGCCAGGGAAGTAATGAACTACCTCATCGGTTACCCCCCTAACCCGCCGCCCCTTCGCCCCGTGTCCCTCTTGCCCCGGATGGGGTGATGTAAGAGGCAGAGGGGGCCCAGACACACTGGAAGCACAGTGTAAACAACAACCACTGACTCCACGCCAGGCCCTGAGTGTGTGTGTGCGTGTGTGTGTGTTTAGAGCTCCAGGGTACTAAAGTTTTCATTAACAGTTTTTGCCTGTCATTGCAAATGAGCAATATGATTTTCATTGGGAAGTGAGAGATCAAAAACCATAGTTGGTTATGTTTTAAGTGCACCTAATGTCATAGCTTGTCTTTGACCATGTTGCAACTCAGAAAACAAGAAATGAATGCCACAAACGGCAGCTAGCTAGATAGTCACACACACTGAAGTCCTGCCTGCTGAAAAGAATAGTGTCTTTGCATGGCAACCATATCTTCAAAAGATAGCGTTCCTACATGGCTTATCAATTGGCCAGTGAATAATAATGTCTCTGTTAGCGACTACCACAGCTTTCATCCTGTCACCTGGCCCAGGCCGGGGACAATGCCTGGCATTTAGCTGCAGCTCTCCCCGGCGCTGCAGCACGTTTAAAAGCCACTACGGTGATGAAATGCTCTACTTATCTGAAACAGCACTAGTTCCCTGGGGTCCCTGTTGCGTGCCTCTGTTGCTGCCACAAGCATTCTCTCTCTCTCACACACACACACACACACACACACCAGTAACCAGACCACTAAGACTCTGACCAGCGTAAGGGAGAATGACAAGGCCACCACACTCAAGCCATTCTCAATGACATCAGAGGAGCAGGACACATATCTGGGCCTCACAGCCTGCCATTAATAACTGGGAATCCTCTATCAGCATGCCGACCCGTCACCCGTCAGAATCTACAAAGGCCAAGATTTTTCACTCATGGATTCTATTGACAAACTTGTTCTAAGATGGTTCAGTGAATAGGATATGTATCTGGTGTACCAAATAGGAAGCTTACACTGCAGTACTGATGTTAGTCAGTTATGACCTCTGGTTGGCCAGATGCGCATCACAAAACACAGCTGCGTCTGACTGGTTGGTCATTAAATCCAGTTTGAACATCTCATATCTGTAAGACCCCTCTCTGCACATCCCATCTGTGTTGTTTCACAGGATAGAATCGTTTCAAACTCAGCGGTTAGTTGGAACCAAAAGAAAACACAAATGAGTGAGGATGTGAACTGTACAATAGATACATGTACCTTAATTTGGTGACATCTTATGTCAGCATGGCTTTGTTGATATTTTGCAGGAGCTGACTGTGTGTGTCCTTGTCTGAGGTAGGTCACAGAGTTGACGTTTGTCATTTTGTTCCAACATGGTCATTTTCTTAACCATTACTTCAAGCAAAAATCGAGCCTGAGGAGTAATCTTGTGAATGTTCAACATACAATTAAGTCCAACAGTCCTCATTAGTCTTTGTCTTTGGTTTTTGACTCTCCCGCCCAAAAACCCAGAAATTTTCTCCTGGCAAGGGATCTAATTATAGGTTTTAACTGTAGGACTAGGCAAATGTTCAATCCCAAACCCTCAGTGATCAGGTTCAACAACAACAACATGGAATTGACACTGCATTGACTTGAGAACATCCTCCTAGCTGCAGCACAGTTTACCTTGTTTAGGAATAAAGTTATTTCCTAGAAAGCAGGCACAAAGCTAGTTGTGATCCTCAACCATGATAATATCCAAAATGGACACTGACAAATGATGGCGTTGGATGATGGATGGCCCGCCTGGCAAGGAGAACGCAGGATGATCAAGGTGTGCTTATAAGAACCATGCCCTTTAGATGAACAGGGTCTGGTCTAATATTAGCAGATATGTCTGGTGACTGGAGCTATCAGAGGACCAGAGAGCAGGCTGTCTGGGTTATTTTCAGATTTGGTGGAGGTGGTAGGAAGTAGCTACAGAGTCCAGAGCGAGAGCTCCCTCCCCTTGTCCTTGCTGCGGCGTCCCAGTGAGAAGGGCGCTACAGCTGCTTGATAATAAAATTAGGCCACATTGCCGCAGAATCAGTGGAGACTGAAAGAAAGACAGGGGCTAGGGAAAGGGGGATGCTTTCCAAATAGCGGATGTGTGTACTTTGGGGCCTCTCGTGCTTTTAAAGTGAGGGGTCAGTTGTGAAACAGCATGTGGCTTTGGCATTCACTCTCTCACTACCCAGTTGCCTTTCAGCTTTCAGGGGAGGCTCCACTAACCTTGGCCCAAGGACTTGGAAAACCTCCACACCTTAGTTTTTCAAATTCCACCATGCTCTTTGCACTGATGCATGTGATTTGATTGATTGATTTCTAAACTGTTTAAGTTGTCTATGTCTGTCTGAACAACTGTAAGTGCCCTCATACAATTTGCACTAATTGAATAATTAAGTTGTTTTGTACTAAATCATATTACAGTGCATTTAAGCCATAATGCACACTTCTTAATAGATCTACTAATCATTACAGCTCTGCTACCAGTCTTTAGTCATAGTCCTTCTGCTTATGTGCCACAACTCCTAGACACTTTTAGAAGTTTGTCTAACGCCACAAGTAATGGGGCTGTGGTAAGGGAGTGAATTACTATGCTCATCGCTGCAATGGGTGTGAAAAGAGGAAGCTCTTATATCAATGTCTTGCTTCGTAGAGTCTCAAAAAACTCCTGCAGGAGCATCTGATAAGATTAACCAGGATTTATGATGAGTAGACTAATTATTTATAAGGTCAGACCACACAAACAGACCATCACTGTGAACTAGCTAGTGGGTTTGGGTATGGCAAAGGTCAGGCTGCTGATCCTGTGTAGTAGGTGAGGTGATTCAAAGGTGAGCAAGTTCAAATGCATGTTTTCAGAATAAACATCGTATTTATTACGGCTTTTTTTAATTTTAAAGTGCGAGGTCCAACACGAAAGAAGTTCACATAAAAGTTTAGTTGTCTGTCTTCGACAAGATCACAAAAACCTACATTAACTGGGCGTGCATTCATGTATCGACCACCTCTTTCAGGATCCATATCCTGGGAAAATACTGCAGAGGCTGAGTTTGCACAGTTTGAGTGCTGGTAATGGGCAGGCCTTCTCCCGTATTTGTCTTTCCAGAGTGGTGGGAGAGCGATCTACCTCCATTCCCCTATGAGAGGTCAGTATCTGGGCGGTGTGATTTACGCCATCTGGGCGTTGCAGAGTGGACCAGCACTGACGTGATGCTGGCTCTATGCAGGGAGTTAAACTCTGAGGAAAGCCTTTCGATCAGCTTTTCCTCCCTCTTCGGATCTCGTTTCATCTTCCTTTCCACATCTTCATACTTTTCTTTGCTCATACCTCTAGTCACATTCCTTGTTTGATAGGAAGATAGGACTCAGCCTTAAAGAATGCTCGACATCCTGTTTCTGATGCGCGCAAACACATACACACATGCGTGCATGCACCCACACACACACACAAAAGCCTGAAAATATATAGACAGTGCAGACGGGGCCCCGTATAACAATAGAGAGAAAACACCTCCCACTCATTGTTAGCACATGAGAACATTAGCTACTGCAACAGCATACCGTTTTAAGACTAGACTTCAGTACCACAGTGCTGGCATGACTTCTGTCACTTCTGTGTGTCACTTAGCCCCCCCCCGACCCTTTTCTCTCAAAACTTAATTCAACAGAGTCCCACTATTCAATTGGCTAAATCTGGGCTTTCAACACATCTGAACATGTGGGAACTAGGAAGCCTCCGTTCCCTTACAACGCCCACACTGCCTGAATTAACAAGTTTAGCATATAGGGAGATTAGACAGAGGAATAATCAATTCATCTACACACCAAAAGATCAAGTTGTATCTTGTAAAAGAGGACGGCAAGGTACAGTTATCCACAGCTTGCTCCTTATTCTTATTTAGGATTTGCTAAATCCTTTTTCCTGTGCATGCAGTTTGTCAATTCTTCCAAAAAGGTAAAAAGGATTAATATGCCGGGAAAGAGGCTTTTGATTGTCAAAGTAATCTTGAGTTGCAGCCATACATACTGAATTAAATGGATTACGCAGGATCGAGCCAACACATGGGTTGGCTCTTTCTCCAGGATACTCAGTAATATATAAATGAGATTGAAAACAGTGCGGTAAAATGATACATAAGATTATGTAACGAACAAGATCATCTCACTATACCAATTACTTTAGACCCTTGAAGGTTTAATTTTCCCACTTGCAAGCTCAACACACAGAGAGAGTACATTTCTAGGTTGGCTTTGATCCTGAAACCAGGCAAGGAAATGTTGAAACGACTCAGTTTACAATTTAATCTATAAAATAGTAAGATACAATAAGTGCAACATGGATGAAGTCGCAAATACAACCATGGAAGTAAACTATTATGCTCATATGCACAATGTCACCTGTTCTACGGCATATCAGAATAGTGATGGAGTATGAGGTTGAAACACAAGTCCCATTTTAAACATGATGAGACACAAACTCCTCTGCATTTTAATCTTTTCTTGTTCTCTCATGCAGAACCTGAAAAGATCTCATTACGGCCGAGACTCATCACCAGCACAACACTCACAATTAACCCTGCACAAAACAATGTTTTCCCTCTGTGATCAGGCACCCATGCTTATGTTAGACAGTGAATCTAGGAGGGCCCTGCCTGGAGTTCCTGCCCACTGCTAATTTACAAAAGACATAATGCAGCGTTCTCTCCAAAAATGTTATGCTGGCGCACATTTTCTCCTGATTACATAAGAACTCCGGTTGCTGAAGATGTCCTGCTGACTGATCCCATTCACTGCGTGCTGGACAGAGAGGACTGGTGGATTCTCCTCATGTTACACGATAGATGAGGACTACATATGATTTGTCTCCCTGTCAGTCTGCTAAGGCTCTTAATCCTCAATATGGCTGCGCTACCGTGAACCGGCTTGCCTTGATTGCTTAAAACAATGTTTGCACAATGACAAAGCAAATTTAACAAGCTGAAGAATGGTGAACAATAATTAAGGTTTAATGCAAGATTGATTCACCTGGCTTTAGCTTTATTCAGAGCTAGAGCACTTGATCATGAGTTGATCATTTTGTTGCATCAGCTAGTGACCAGAATCCTTAAACTAAGGCAATGTGCTATTATAATCAAGAGGGTTAATTCAGCTGTGAACCAAGAGCTCTGCAAATGGCATTTAAAACAAGGCAGTGTGCCACAACCAAAGTCATCCATATTTAAACTCTCAGTGCCTAGTATTAACCTGTCACATTAGCCTCTATTCATCCATTCATCCTCAGAAGGTGATGCCATGAGTTCCATTTCATCTCTTCAGGCAGCCAAGCCATCCATGTCTGTCAAATGTACACAGTAACTATTTTAGACAGATGAGTGGCTACACTCCTCTGAAATGGCCTTGAGTGTGCTAAAAATGTCAGATCTTAAGAGGAAAAAAGCTTTTTATTCATCTCAGTCAGCCAGCCAGCCTCAAATGTTCAGGTGAACAGAGGGAAGATTAAAAAGGAAGACCAAACAGTGCCGACTCCAAGGGCATGGGATGAGTGGCGGACCGGAGAGCTCAGAGAGGAGAATGCCTGAATACAAATCTAAAAGAAAAGAGGGATTAGAAGATGTTCTTCAAAAGTCCTGACAGAGCAGATTTCCACAATGCTTGGCCAGACTCTCTCCAACTCCACTCCAAGGGCCTCTGGTTCACAACCAGGCCAAATTCCATGAAATGTCTTTGGTGCCACTATTTAAACAAAAGGAGGAGACTTTTACAATTGGCAAAGTGTTTTGAAATGAAACAATATCCTGGTAATTGGATTTTAGGACACTCAATCACCATGTTACACACACTGTAACTAGGAATTTGTTTCTTTACATAGTCCTCACAGGCACACATACAGGTGTGCATTTCACCTGAGGGATCAGAGTGCGGCCAGGAGTATCGCTCCTGGAGTAGGTTGGGTTTAAATGTCTTGCTCAAGGATGATTCGTAGGTGACTAACATTCTAGTGAGCTGATATGGCTCAAGTTAAACAAGAGTGATCTTTAACAAGACCTAATGCTCATCAATGACTCAATGTGTGGTCTTTCTAACAGTGGTCAGTTATCAGTCAGCTGCAGAAACAGCTTCTGGTCATTTTCAATAGGGGTGGGAGTATAATGGTCTGGCAGTCATACTTCACAGGAAACACGATAGCTGATGTCAGTACTTCTATCTTGAGTCACAACCCATATGATGCCAGTCTCTCCTGGGCTTATGACTATGTATATTGTCCAGAACATGGCTGTTTACAGAGAGGCTCCAGTCCACTGGTCAAGACTCCCACAACCAGGGTGGAGCGCCGTTGTCCTCCTCCTTGATGTGGAGCCAAAACAAGCCGGCCTCCCAGCCTTAAGGCCCCCTGTCAGCAGGAAGGAAGTTTTCTGTTGTCCCCAGGAGCTCATATTGTGTGTCCCCTTCTATTTACAGAACCTGGTTGTATGTCCTTACACAATGGTCTGGCATTAAATGTTAAATTGAATGGTGTCTTGCAAGAACACCTCTTCCAGATGCCCATACACATTATTTCATCTCATCTCACCTCACAGGGAGGTGGGCTCTGTATTACAACATGTTGTGGTTGAATGGACAGCCCTGCATTGCCCTTGACCTGCAAGACTCTGGGATCACATAGCTTGTAATTGCACATATAAGCTGTTAGCACTTCAACAGTACATGAGTCGATCTGGCCAAAAGGTGAGGTTGACTCGATGTCCTACGTTTAGGTCTCGAGCTGAGCTTCTTATTTAAAGGTTTCCTGATGCGCTAATAGTGCAAACTGGGTCCCAGAGGAGAGATTTTAGGAAATCGTTGGCGCGTCTCTGCACGGGTTCAAAATGAGCCTGACGACACCTGTGCATAAAATAAGTCTCCCATGTATTAGGAAAACATTGTTCATCCTTTGGTAGATCAGCAGCAAAGGGGAGAAGGGGTGCCAGACGGCCGGTGACTGCAAAACGTTAATCGTAGGTTAAACATAAAGAGGGGGATGGGACCGGGCAGATTACCTCATCTAGCGCAATTTGTGTTATTATTATCTCGGTGGGGGAGTGAATTCATACTTCTCTGAGGGTGAAAAAGGATGGCAAACAATCTTCACGACACAATTCTCAGCAGTCAGTTGAGAATCGCTCGGGACTGTTTTTCCATCACCAAAGGGTCTGCATAATAATAAAGCCTTTTTGTCATACAGATTACATTTTGACCTAGTGAGTGTTGAGATGTTAAGCTTGTGGACAACATTTTGGAAGGTAGTGTTAGCCTTATGATTCATTCACTGCCACCATTCGAGCTTCGCACCTCCCAATGGTTTATTCATAATTTGTCAAAGCCCAAATCAGCCCATTCGCACTAGATGAATATCTATTTCTGTCTAGCCTTTCTATTTATTTAGCCAAATTGCGACATTGTTTCCCACCCGTCTATGGGTTAGTGAACTATAAAGTTATCACGCGCGACAACGTTACAAAGCCAAAACCAATTCGCTACAATGTGGCAAAAGACGTCACGTTTAAGGACTTGAGCTAACGTTTCAAACTAGACATTGCCGTTTAAAAACCTAGTAGTAAACGTGGACTAAATAAAGACTTACATGCTGTTCCTGGCAGAGCATGTTCCCCCAGATCGGCGTCAATATCCTTGCTTTCCATTTTGTTCATTCAAACATGCGGTTTTTGGCTCTTCCTCTCCGGCAGTCCTCTCATTCCTCAGGCAGACAGGGGAAACTTGGTTGAGTCACTCCAGTTGTACCCAATTCCCCAAATGCAACGAACTGGTAACCCTCTGCGAGCGGCCAGGGGTCTTAAATCAGCCAAAACAGAGGGGAAAAAACCCACCCTGTACCTGTTGACAGAAACGCCGGTGACTGCGGCTACTCCTGAAAGAAGTGAGAAATGGTGTCCCGGGGAATTTGGGAATGAGAAAGTGGGGGAGGAGTGAGGGAAGTTACTCACTCCGACACACAACAGCTGATGCTCTGCTAGTCGCGCGGATGCTCCCTCGCTGGCGTCCGGATCGGACTGTTCCATTATCCGCAGGGGGGTGCCTCTCTTTTTGTGGATATCTTATCTGTTGTGAGATATTAGCCAGGTTGCGTGTTGTAGCAAATAGATACAGTAACAGTATTAAATTCGCACTAGCTTTATTATAATCATAGAACAATAAAGATATAGAAAAATATATACATAATGTGCCAGATATTTCCCCCTTTTTATTGGTTCATCTGCCTTCAAAAATACAATGATCAGCCAGTTTACAGTACACATCCAATATAAAGTTGCTTCTTCCAAAGTGTGTATAAATGTTTTATACTGCATTTTTTTTTTTTTTGCTAATGTTGCTGTTTTTTCAGTTATAGTTATTTTATTATCTGTTTGTGAAGTACTTTCTAACTAACTACTGTTTTGAAAAGTGCAATATCAATAAAGTTATTATTATTATTATTAGTAGTAGTAGTAGTAGTAGTAGTAATATTATAAAGACATTATGATAACATGATACAAGACTGTAATTGCAAATTGCCTGACATAATCATACAAAGTAGACAACAACATTTACAGACAACATTTACATAAATTTTGTGGAATAACATAATACAAACAATAACCTATATTTCAGATTTATATCCAGGATTCACATTTAATAGTCAATATTTCAAACCAATATGTGTCTCAGTATGTTTACTTCAGGAGGCCTGCTCTGACCATAGAAACAACAGAGCCAGAAAACCTTTGACCTTTAATCCTTGGAGAGGGAGGCATGCTCATTTTAATGAGAATCCTCATCATAATTTGTGAAAGTAGTCAACGTAGGCAGTTCTCCAACCCCAGGAATTAAAGTAATCTGGGGAATGAAAGTGCATGCATTGTATTGAGAGAAGAAGGTGCAAAATTGAATGCGGTTGTACCTATGGGCTATGTCAGCTCTTTTTCAGATTACGTTGAGGCACTTTTCTCACTGGCTACAACCGTAACACTAAATATCTGATGCAATTCATAGGTTGTATATGTATGTGTTTACAGTGTATAGACAACATCATGTTTTCCTGTCAGCCTGTTTGCACTTTTGTTTTGGTTTTACGGATGTTTGATTGATGTGTGTCTGCCACAACTCCACCCAACAGTTATACAGTTACTGCCTGCAAATATCATGCATTTGGATAAAGGTTCATACACATTTTGTTTTTTTAATTAGAAACACTGCAACATTTTCAATTAAAAACACATACCTAATAGACAATAGTTGTCTTTGTTTCCCTCAAGAAAGTTACGTAACATTTTAACTTCTCCTCAGTGTCTTCTCCACTCCACGCCATCTACCACCTGTGGATCTCTTAGAGCATCTGCCGAGGTGGGGGCTGGGCCAGGGGCTGATCGGCACGCTTGAGAGGGGACATCCCGTCACCCTAAAAAGACCCCAGTGGGGCTCCTTTGTGCAGCTGTTGAGTCGTGTTAACGCAAACCCCCAAGAGCCACCTGTCACTGCAACTGGAAAAGGGGGGATGTTGAAGGAGATGGGGGTTGGGTATGCTATAGTGTGTGTGTGTGTGTGTGTGTGTGTGTGTGTGTGTGTGTGTGTGTGTGTGTGTGTGTGCTGATAGAAGCA
>CABFOQ010022541.1:0-11986 GCA_900660455.1 Gephyroberyx darwinii
CCGCATGTGGAGGGGTTGACATTCACAGCGCCGGCACCTTAAGGTTAACTCCGTATGAAAGGTGATCGTGAATGCAGGCTTTTAAAGCATCAGTCATGTCACGTAGAATATCAGATATCAGGTGTGGAGGCAGACCGAATAGTGTTTAAGATGCTCAGGTAAACAATACATCTCTCTCCACAACGTCTGACTGGCACTTCAGTCAGATTTGTCTCACAGCTTTGACACAAAACTCGACGGGCGCTCCAAGCATCGCTTCCAAGCAACGATAGGTGCTCAATTCTGTTTAGGTTTTTTGTGCTGTTGCACTGCCCACGCTATGTTTGTGCAAATGAATATGGCCAAAAAAAGAGACTGATGAAGAGATACTGCCTGAGGGTGAATCTTGACTCCTGGCAAAACTAATACATTTAATGGCGACTGTCTCTAGTGATGGCAAAAAGGTGAACTAAGTGGCTGCACTGTCTTTGATTGTTAATAGCAAATGATGACCGTTGCTTTGAAACGTCCTCGGTTGAATTGGCCGGGTTTTCAACCGGGTGCACAAGCCAGGCATTAAGATTAAGGCTTAAGAGAGGTTTTCTTGAAAATGCTAGGAGGCAAAAATCATTAGCCTTCCATTAACGTTTGTGCTCTTTTTCACCTGTGAGCTGGTATCTAGGATGGATCTGGGCCATGTTCGGTCAGCTTCAATGAGGGCCTCCAATACAGAACACAGAACATGAAATACAGAAGGAACAGCACGGCACTGAAATGATGGATTTCACACCAGCACTGTAGCAATGGCATAATTAAAACACTGTAAATTAAACTACCATATGCCTTACTTACTGTGGGAGGGGTAACCATAGCTACATGCTATAATTTAAGGCCTGTCTGGTCATGGATGGAAGGGAATTATCACTTAACACTAGTTATGTTGAACAGTCATTGCTCTATAATTGGATTTTTTTTTCTTCAGAAAACATGATGCTGTTTTTTTTAAAATATAAATCTCCCTGCACAATCATACTTCCACTGCCCACAAAACCTGTAACAACAAATCCTGTCTGCACTGACAGAAATATTACAGAAGGTTACATAGGGATTGAACTCATACTTTTCTGTGAAGGCTGAGAAAGTTTTTAAGCTCCTCATGGCGATGGACACTTCCTTGGGGTTCAAACAGCCGTACTTTTTTTTTTTTTTTTTTCTCCTCTCTGTTATTTCTTTGTCTCTAGTTTTGTCGTCCGGTTTCTGCGGGCCTCCCCCGTGCACGGCGCCCAGGGGAACCATAGCCCACCATTTGAATAATACGCACATAAATAATAGATATATTTTAAAATGCTAATTCTAATAGGGACTTTGGGGGTGACTCAATCATGCAGCGTTTGTGGTTTGACCTTAACTCGGGCTAACAAATTACTGGGAGCTTGGTGTTTCTCATTAGGAGCTCCACGCATCGTCACACCACCAAGCACCCCGCTGCCGAAACCACAGCCCTGTGTACACTGCCTACATGTTATTCTTTCATCATTACATAGTACTGTGAATTTTCAGGATTTTAAAAATGTGCTTTTTTTTTTTAAGCTTTTCCACATGAAGTGGTTGTTTAGTGATATGCAGAGTTGGAGAGTAACAGATTACATGTAATTGGATTGCAGTAATGTGATTACAAAGAAATTAGGGCCTGTAATCCATTATTGACTAAAATAAACAACTTGTTGTTGCTGATATTCGTGAAATTACAGAGGAATAATGATAGCAGTGCAGTTGTTTTTCTGTGTTATTAGAATCACTGTTCTCCCCATTAAATCACCAAGATGATTCATGGGCTGATTACTAAGACATGAACAGAGGTGATTAACAAAATCAACAGGGAGGGAAGGACAGGAAGTAGGTTTTAGGCCTGTTGGTAGTAACACTTATCCTATCACTATGCCCAGCAGTTGACACAAATAGCCTATAAAGAAATGACACTAGGAGATGTAAGAGGGAATTAAGAATTAAGGAGAAATAAAAATGACCAGCGTCCTCAAGCTCACCCTCCCTTGTTGTTCCTCATTAAGACAAACATGGAACAGATTTAATTTATTGATGAGGCAACATTTTGAAAAATGAATTAGTTTTCTTTCCAATTGAATACTAAACAGAGGTCAAACATGAACATCAAAAATAACAGCGGCGTTTGATATTGCTCTAATATTGCTTAGAAAAATCCAATATTCTCCATTTAATTTTGGGTGGAAGATAGAGGGAAACAAATTAATTCTCAAGTTACAAATTTAATTTGTTGGCTTGGACTGTGCGGTCATGCAGGAAAGGTTTGTGAATCCTACAGGAGGTGGTCATCATAAGGTGCAAAGGCCGAGCACCTCTATAGGAGCTGTGTGTACCTTTGTTTGTTCGTGTATAACCTTTTCCACAGCCCACCACTTCAACAGAGCACCTACAGAGTGCTAGCACATACAGGAATAACCTCATGATATCCTTATCTTAGTGAAGACATCCCAAATAAAGAACATGCACAAATAAGTATGATATACTTTCATTGTTTATTTAACAAAACTGGTTTATTCAACAAAAACAAAAATATGTGAACTAGTACATAACTCTTTTAGCAGCGTCGACTTGGAGTAAACGTCTCCTACAGCTACTGATCAGTCTCTGGCATCTTCCTTGAGGGATTTTCTCCCACTCCTCCTTACAGAACCCGGCCAACTTGGTGAGGTTTGAGTGCTTCAGGTCCTGCCACAGCATCTCAATTGTCTCAATTGGATTTAGGTCAGGACTTTGACCTGGTCAATCCAAAACACTAAACTTGTTCTTCCTGAGCCATTCTTTGGTAGATGTGCTTGAATGTTTCAATCATCGTCTTGTTGAACAGCCACTTTCAGCCCAGATTTAGGTCTCGGACTTTCTGGTCTGTAATTCTCCTTAGATCGCAGCATAGTGTTTTTTGTTCACCTGCATTGTTATCGAAGTGCCACACAAACTACTCTCCAAAGATATGACCTTTGATTGGTTAACTACCCACTTATTTACCCACCTGATTCTACTCACCTACATGATATATAATGCAAGAGGAGCTTCGCTTGTTCTTGCACCTGAACTAATTCCATTTAATGCAGCTATTTTTATTTAACTGCATGCACAGTAAATAATTATAGTAAATATACAGTAGATTATTTGTAGTTAAGAAAAGGCTAATTTGATTAAATAAGGATTTCATGGTATTAACTCAAAGTTTCTATAATTGCACAAAGCAAGACTACGTATAATATTGGCTACATTTATTGTGTCTTGCAAACAAATTAGGAATTGTATAATATGTATATGTATGTATCGTAGCAGAAATATACAAATATATGGATACTATTTATTGTGCTGTGAAGTTGTTTATTAAGATGAAGTGCTTCAACATCAGTCCTCTGTCTGTAGCATTGGTTGCTAGTCCAGTCCCTCGTAACCCTTGACACCAAATACTGACAACATTTTTTTAGATCAGCAGAGGAACAACAAAGGCCACACTGTTTGTATTCATCTGTAATTCTGCCCTCATAACAGCACCGGCAACTATATTGCCACCGTAATCAGATTAGATACTTCTGGGAAATAACAGTCGATAATGTTTGAAGAGGAGGATAATATCCCTATTCAAATTAGTCTGCAAATTGGAATGGAATAAATTGTCTGTTCTACATCATATTTTACTGAGTGTGGAGGCAAAGCAATCCAAACTAAGTGAAAGCAATTAGATTATGATTACTGAGTTTGATTAATCTGGTGGATTACACAATTGGCAGCCAGTCGTAAGTGGGTAATCTAACAGATCGGTAATCTGTAACGGATTACATTTTTAAAGTTACCTTTTTAATCTGACATGATGACACTGGCTACATAATGTTGTACCTGTATAAGTAATATGTGGTTTGTTAGCATGTTTTTAGCATTAGCCCTATTTTAGATGACATGCATTTATTATTAAACATGGTTAAACTACATAAGTAAACTAATTACACTATAATTACTCTTTACCATTGTAACAACTTTATGAAACCAGGTAATCGCTTTTTAATTGTTTCTTAATAAAGTTACAGTGTACAAGCTTTGTGTGTCCCGGCTCTCCAAAACTGCTTTCAGATGTCAGCACAGCATCAGTGGCTTTGTAGGGGACTTATTTGGAGTGTTGTCTGTGACTTGTTTTTTCTGCATTGATAGCTACCGCTGTAGCACTGCTGTGTTTGCTTCAGTGGGCTTGGCAGTATGATTCAGTGGTGTTCTCTGCCAGCCATGCCAGGAAGTATTTGAGGCATGTCATTCAGAGAGAGAGAGAGAGAGTGTGTGGGTGTGGGTGGGTGCTAGAGATAGAGAAAGAGAGAGTTTTAGAGGGTTAACAGGAAGGAGCTGCGGCAGTTGTGATTGACACAAATGAAAATGTAAGGTATGATGCTTGCACCGCTGCCTGCTCCTCCCCATAATGACATCCTCTGCTCATTTGATCCATTACTGGTAGTATTACCGTGAGCTATAAATGTCAGCCAAGTTTGAGTCATATTTCCATTCTGCTCCAAAAAAAAAAAAAATTGAGGAGGATTTCTCTGTCCCACAAGGGACAGAGAATCTTTATCAAGATTATTTGGTGTTGTTGTTGTTTGCAATTCACCAACTGCCATCTTATTTGAAAAGCTGATTTTGCGGGCCCTTTAGCGCTATCCTGCCACATCTCGAGTGTCTCACGATGACGTGCTGTACGTCAGAACGGGGCATAAAGAAAACACTCTCAAGGTCAGATTGAAATGGTAGCCATTTCATCATGAGGCTTTATGGGGAGTGCGCGCATCTGAGTGGGTAATAAATATTGTCAAACGCTGGCGGAGCACAATCAGTATTCAACGCTTGCATGTGTTATTTTTAGGGCCAGAATTTATTGCAGACTTGTTTCTTTTAGCAGCGCTGTGTTTAAATGTTAACTGTTGCAGATCTCTGGCCAGCCCCTCCAGTGATGTGCTGATTTAATCTGTCTCTCTTTGCTGTTCTTGACCCTGGCACCAGTCCTCACACAAACTTGGTTGGGAGGTCCATAGCAATTCAACCTTCACAAGAGATGAATATGGGGGGAAAAAAGTCTTCTGCGTAAAATTTCTTTTCAGTGAGAAGGAGCCTTTAACAAGCTGTGAGTCAGTAATTGAAATGCTAATACTGGGTGTTGTTCAAACTAAGGATGTGTCTGCTGGCAGGTGTGTTCATCAGCCGCTACAGAAAAATGCCGACACCCTAAATGACTTTTCTGCAATACTGCCAGTGACAGGGAAATGAAGAGAATATTGAATGCATTTTTTTGACAAGACTGTGTCCTTCTTCAAGACAAAATAAATCCTCAAACTATTGCACCCAGCAGGTCATAATTCAGTTTCGCACACAAATTTGACAAGGAACAATGTTAATATCTCTGCTCAAAAGTGCATTCCCTTTCTGAGTGAGTCAAGGACTTGTATTGTTCACTCACTCGACAAAGTCTTAAGTGTATTTCAAAAGGCAAGCCATGTCAGACACCACTTGAACAGAGAATATGGTCCAGCTTTGTCCAATTGTACTAAGAGCTCAACATGCTTTGTAGATGATGATGTTTGTTGACTTGCAGTCAGCCATGAAAAGTCTTGCAAGTCTTTTCTAATTCTTTCTTGAAGGACAGTCAAGGCTGCATCACATTAAATCACACATACTGAGGATCAATCAAATTGAAAATTGACTCAATTATTATCTTGGGCTTTGTGGACCTACAGTAGAGGTTATTGAAGATGAGGGATATTGTCTTTTTACTGCAATCTTTGTCTGCCAACTAGGAGATGAATCATTTTGTTTTTTTCACTACGGCATTGTGTTGATATTAGTAATTAGAGGAGAAAAACAGAGTGAAAGAACAAGTGGGTATGTCTATGTTCCCAGGCAGCATGATTACCGTCACAAGGTTAAAAAAGAATGTATTCAGTAGAATGAACCATCTCCTATTCATTTGATGACAGCTGCTGATTTAAACGGTGATATTTATACAATATAAGCTTGATGCTTGAAGTGGAAAGGCAAACATCTAGGTTTGGCAAGGTCACCACAGATTTGTGAAGAGTTGTTTTAATTTCCTGTACGAGATTAGACGATTAAGAAAAATCTTAGAGAAAGCTTTAAAAAGTGAATTTAGCACAAAAAAGGTTTATCATGACACAAACTTCAATGTGGACTAAATATGGACTGAGTAGAAGGAAAAAAATAAATAGGTTATAGGGAGGGGAATTGTGATACCCCATGGAAGGATGTTTCAGAGGAGGCTATTGAGCGATAGGTTGGAAAGTTTGTTAGTTGAAGGATAGCAGATTGATTATAAGGCAGTCATTTATGTGAACAGGAAGAGATGCAAGAAATTCCAGTGGATTTTGCTGTAAAATAGTCAGTTGAATGGGGTAAATATTGCAATAACTACTATTTCCTTGCACGATTTTGAAAATCTGACACCACTGGCTTGTACAGAAAGCGGTTCATGGAAAAGTCATGAAGGGACAGTTTGAAAGCTGAGCTGGCATTACAGAAAGGATCCCTACAGAGATAGACCTTTGTTTAACCAGAAACAGAAGTCTCAAGGAGAAGGAGAAGTCTCACTCGCGAGAGGTGAGTTGTTGCAGGAAGAGGTTAAACAAAGGTTTCTGGCTAAACAAAGGTCTATCTCTGTAGGGATCCTTTCCGTAATGTTGTCAGACACTTCCAATAACAATCTGAGCCTGTCAGTGGCAAAAACAAGCACTTTAGTGGACGTACTTTGATCGGGCGCAGTGGCCCCAACGGATTATGTTGCAGCCATTGCAGCTCGTTTCGCGGCTGCCGGCTGAGGCGATCTACTGGAGCAATTCCAAAACTTTTTTTGTACCTATTAGTCATTTAGACCCCAAAATATTAAAAAATAGGGCTCAGGTTTAGAAATACCGGAATTATCCTTTAAGTCACTGCTGTGATGTTACAACATGTAACCTGCTAACAATTACCTACAGTATGTTATTGGACATATCCTCCTAATTTCCCTCCCTCCCTGCTCCTAAGATGTTCCTCAGAGTGTTATCGAAATATATTGCCAAACTGAAAACCCTTTAACCCGGGTGCTGTGGACCCCCGCCTCTTCGCTGTTGAGCTGCGTAAATGTTCACTTCCTGGTATGTAGCTTATTCTGCTAATAATGCCTCTACCGTGTCCGTTTTTCCTGCTTTTACATTAAGGTGCCCTTTGAAGATGTAGGTTGAGGTATCATTACCAGGTAATGCGCTATTTTTCTGTCTCTGCTGAAGGCAACTACTTTCAATTTATTGTGTTCAAAGAAAAAAAACACATTAATATTTATCATGTCGAAACACAAGAGGAAAAAAAAGACATGTCATAGCTGTTTTAATTCAAATCCTTTAAATTTGTATCGAGTGAGGTAAGGATGTGACCAGAAATCTCCTGGTGTGTGACCTGCATATTTTCCTGGTAAATGAGACATGTTAAATGATGTGCCAGAGGGAAAATGGGTCTTTTCAAGCAGCACACACTGTTCCGATCATCACAGATAACCAAGCTGGAAGGCCAGGGACCTAATTTAAGGGCTATTTACCATACGCCAGATTTTCAATAGAGCTGCACCCGGCTGCAGAAATGGGCAAAAATGAAGAAAAACCGGAAGAGAAAAAGATTTAAAACCTTGCACAACCCACAAATATGATGGTTATTTATGTTCTAAGGTTTGCAAAGACACCCTTAATTAATAATTCATCCATCTCAGCTTTGGATCCTTCGCAGGGAATGTTTTGTCGGTTCTCCTCATTTCACTCTCGTAGTGAAAATAGAACAATGCCAAAAAGAACAGAGCAACACTTTTGTCAGCAGCTAAGTCGCGGGATATTATTAATTCCGGGGCATATCCTCTGGCTGTATCACCCTTGACTGATCCATCAGCCTTCAGCAGCAAAAGGAACACGGTGCTTAATCAGAGCCGTAATCCTAGATGAGCACTAAAGTGGGATTTGTCTCTAAACGCAGCGAGTGTTGTCATTTTTCAACGTGTTTAGGCTTATGAGGTCATAGAAGCGGTAACGGTGTTGAAGAATGAGATCTCTCTCCCTCTCTCTCTAATCTATTTCTATCTGTAATCTATTGTCTCTGTGTCTGCCTCACATTCACAGGCTCATCATTAGCCCTTAGCCCCTCCTCTCTTACGTCACACTGATCCTGTTTATGATCCTATTCGACCGACCAGCCCTCTTGTGTTTCACTCTCAACATGAAACACGCAGCTAACCGAGGAGTGGTGGTTATTGGCCATTTGTTTGGATAACTGGTCATTATTGTTTATTGCCCATGCAGAAATAGTCGGTGGAAAATCTGCAAACGTTTCCTAATAGATGAGAGTGGATGCCACTGGAGAAAAGTCAGCTGTGAGTTGGCTGAAAGAAATATATGAGTAGAGAGAAACTCTGGTTGCCGCAGAGCTGTGTGCACCAGGGGGCCTTAAATAATACCAACTGGAGGCTAAACATTACGCCGTCCAATTATTGCATCTTCATAGCTATATTATCAAGTCCTGCATACAAAAATAACCGTGCAATGACATTGTTATTGGAGTTATTGTTAGCATTAAAGTTTATTTGACAGTGATGGAGAGTATTGTGAACTGTTGGAGCAGTTGACTTTTTGGCCCTCCAAAATGCCTCACCCAGGCCCTTGCCTCCAGCCAGAATTATGGCATACTTGACTTAGAAGCGATTGCGTACCAATGAGAAATGGAGGCTCTTCCTTTTGTTTCCGCACTCAAATATACGGCCTCATTTCATCGGCTTAACGACCTCATTTAAATGAGCCTAATGACTCTTACTAATGTCCGGGCATAGCCGAGAGATTGTGGCTGTTCTCGCAAGCAATGTCCTCTGCTTGCACATTGTATATCTCCATTATGAGGTCTGGTCTCCGTGGAAAACACAACCTATTTAGTGTTTTCTCTCAGTGCTGTGGATTAATATAAATAAAATGCTCTGGCTCTTCTATTGGTCATACAGTTTACAGGTGACAGGTTCTAGGGCGTTTTAAAGGATAATGTAGTCGCATCAAGGTGTAGTCTGATAGATATTTCTACGTATTTGGTCATTTAATTCCGTGTGCCACAAATAATGAGAATTCTGTATGAATCATGTTTCCGTTTGCAGTGTAGTTGCACTTAGTAAATACCAGAAAATAATTACCAGTGATTAATTTCATCAAAAGTGTCTCCCACTCATTTTAGTTCATTGGTTCCCGGCAGTATCGTTTCTGACAGCCGAATGGAGTGCTGGAAAGGTCAGTGAAATGCTAATGCCAAAATATAATTTCAAGTCAGCTCTTCAAAATTCACCAAGAATACATTACAACGGGGAACTGTTAAATCTCCACAGCCAGACATATTAGCACTATTAGCTGTCTCTATGTGTCACCCCATGTCACACTTTGTGATGACTCCACTGTGTCTCCCTCACTATAGGACGTGATTGTTTCCGTTAAAGATTAGAGTGCAAAACCCTGTTCTGGATCAATTGAAATAAAGGACTATCCTTGGCATCAACACAGATCGGCGTCCTGATATGGTCATTACCACCATAGGAGGCCATTATGAGAAGCTCGCTTGTCAAAGAAGGCTGTATAAGCACGTACCCCCGAATATGTGACAGGAAATCAATGCTTTCTGATGGGGACTGAACCCTGACAGCTCAATAAGCTTTAGAGGGAAGATGTCCCCTCTTAGTCCTACTCCTCCTCCCCTTCCACCCCATAACTACATCACATTCCTACAAGGGACTTAACAGCTCAACCCTGCAGACTATTACAGATTACAAGCTCCTGTCAACAAGTGTACAGGGAACCAGTATACAGGTTGTGCAAGGTAAATAGAGGACATAGAGGTTTATGTGCAGCACAGATGCCGGCTCTGACAACAGAGGTGTCCTTAAAGCCCGCCTCCAGTGGCATCATTACCCGTTCCAAATATCACAGCGAAAGAGCCGTGCACCCTTCTGCTCAGTAAGGTGGGTACTGGCGTCTTCCCTCCAGGGATTTGATCGCGCTATTCAAGTGGGGGATGTGTCACCTGCAAACACCAAAAAGTGATGTGGTGATAATTAACTTCACCAATCCAAATAATCTGAGGTTTCCCTGGGTAACAATGGCAATAAAGTGAGGATGGAGAGTTGTATTTTGCCCTAGAAACAAATGATCTGCTTGCAATGCATGTTTGTAAAATTAGAAAGTGTTTATGCTGCCGCTGTAGGGGACATTAACATTAAATGAACATTAAAAGACTTTGTCAATATGTTAAGACACTTAAATACCTTTTATGGATTATGTTGCTTTGCAGAATATGCATGCTGTAACTATGGTCGATGCTTTTATATTTTATTGAAGTTTTTATTTACGTACATCAAGTGTATGAGAGAGACAGTAGATCCACCTTACTGCCATGTGTATTTTTTATACTTTTTAGCTGCAAAAAACAAGTAAAGAGAGTCTTAAGGGATTAATCGTGTAGTTTATCAGTATTAATGCAATATATATATGTCCATGGGGAAACCTACGTAGGCACTTACATAAAGCTAAATAGCATAACAAATTAATTTCTGATGAACTGATGAAATGAGATATCAGCTCAGAAAAAATGCAATTCATGGATGTTTGTAGTCACACATTTGATGCATGCATGTACCCACTAAAGTGATCCAAGGAAATAGTTTGTTTGTCTGCCGACTTCTCTCAAACGAGGGAGCTTTGTCTTACGTGCTGGCACCGTAAAATTGGCCGGTATGGATGCCAGGGAATACAGATGGATGTCAGAAGAATGCCTTTTTCACACCCTTACCATTCTCTCAGTGATTCTTTATAACACTGTTGTTACTCTGCAGCGTAATAGTAGTATACACTTTTACTGAAGAGGGCTGGGCACCATCAAACGGAAAACAAAGGAAATGGAGAATGTGTGAACTACAGCCTTGACGGATGTATTGAACCTCTTGAAACCTGTACTTGCAGACTAGACCCAAAGCTTTTCCGAATAAAAAAACATGACTTATACTCAGACAATACTGCGTTTTCACAGTGAATACAAATGGGTTTATTTCATTCTGACAGTAGGATTGTAATATTGCATCATTTTTCTGAGGGACTCTTCTATTCTGAGCAAAATGGTTGCTAACTAAAGACTTTATGAACATGAGAATAAAAAAAATTTTTGAGGAAAAAAGAGAAAGTGGAAAGTGAGTTCAACTGCACACTGAAAGGTATTCGACTGGTCGACTTATTTCAACTGTGTCGTATCTCACAAACTTCTTTCAATTCCAATTTCAAAAACATTGACAGGAAGAGCACATTGTGGCTTGGTCAGGATTAGCCAGGATTTGAAATGTGTCATTCACTCTGGTGGTTGCTATAGAATAACTATGGAAAAGAGACTTGAAAGAGGATTGCTTTATAGTTCATCATGGGTCAAACTCATTATGAAGGGTATTTGAATAGCATTTAAAACGTATATACAACTACTCCCATGCAGTAAGACTGACACTTTTGTAACCATAGGTAGGTGCGGAGTTGAAAATGCTTTACAAATCAAATGCTGTTAAGAAACAGAACAAACAGATACATCAACAAGTCTTTCAAAAGGAATTCCTCCTTTTACTTGTTACTTGTAACTTTCCATACAGGATGTGGAGCTTGAAATTAGTTTTGCCATCTGGATAGAATGACATTAGCATTTGAAAAAAAATGTTAGGCTGAATGAAGAGACACACATTCAGTGTAGATGAAAGGCACCCCCAAACAGAGAGAAAAACCTTCACTTAAGAATCCTCCCAAGGTTTATCCACCTGCTGCAGTGAAGTTCATGGCTATTTCTCAGTTTCTGTAGGAGTGCAGAGACTCTAATGATCCCAGCATGTCTCTCCAGTGTATAGCTTACCCCTGGCGGTGTGCTG
>CABFOQ010022542.1:0-15216 GCA_900660455.1 Gephyroberyx darwinii
AGCCTGCTGTTTGATCTTTAACAGGATTATTTTTCCCTGCTGTCCCTTTATTTATTTGATTTCTCCTCATATTTATTCACATGTAAATGCCTTACAGTAGCTGTGCGCCAGCAGAAAGCCACATCAGAGCGCTGCACTGAGCCCACCCTGTTACTGTGCATCGTCGATACACACACAGCCGTATTGGAGGATCCTGATGGGATTTCGATGGGACTCTTCAACCTTGAGAGTCCAGGGAGACTTTTTTAAAACCAAATTGTGTGTGTGGTGCTCCTCCTCCTTTTTTCCTGCATTCTGGTGACTTTATGTATAAAACAACATGTAAAATATAGTCTTGTTGAACGCTATCCTTCCATGACGACTGAAACTCGCAGGCGTATTTCTTTTCTCATGGTATATCCTCGTTTGGCTCCCGCCATCACTGAGCTAATAACGTAACCATAGAGACTACTTTTGTGGTGTAACGCATTTTGTTGACCATGACATTGTTTTGTGTTCCTCCATAGTAAAGCAGATTTTAAAATATGGGAGGAAATCACGGTAGAGGGTCATGAGGAGTCTGTTCTGGTAAGTGCTGTGGCCGTCATTGGGCCAGGATACAGGCGGGCTGTACCAGACTGCAGTTGAGTGCTTGACTGTAGTTATGGACTCAACGTGAAGAGCAGTTTCGATGTTTGGAGCTCTTTTATGTTTTGAGCTTGACCTTAAGGAAACAATGTTTGACTCTGTAACCATTGTTTGTTTGGTCTCTCTCTCTCTCTGTAGTATGTTCGTGTGCACAGGAGGAGATGTTGTTGGTCTGCGGTACGGGTACAGGTCTCTCTATTCTCTCCATCCGTTCTCTGATCCCTCATTCAAGAACAGAAACAAAGCCAAGGCTAGCCTGTGCCCTGACATTTCTTTTGATCTCCTTATTAAAACTGAGGCTTGGGGGTGTATCTGGCTGTTGGCCCCGGGGCTGATGGAGCTTTTCCATGCCCCTCTCTGAGAGGGGATGCAGAGACAAGCCCAAGGCTAAGTGGTAGATGCTGGACCCTCTAGTGGATATCGATCTGGCCTTTCTCTCACTTTATACCGTATACTTTCTCTGCCACTTCACTAAAGGACCAGAAGCTATGTAGCCTGTTTCCTCATCAGGCTTCATTTATTTATTTGTCTATTTCTTCATTCATTCATGTATTTCTATGTTTGTGTTGTTATGTTGGTGCTTTTTGCTGAATGGTTGACATGTTTAGGATATACAGGATGTCCCATATTGGTGGTACTAATCACATTTTCATCATAAGGATGGCTGTGTGTGTTAGTGTGCGTGTGCTAAACCCCATAACTCTCCTGTGGGATGCATAAGATCAGCATTCCGGTCAATAGGCAGGGGCTGGATGGGCTCACTCCCCTGTGACACAACTGCATGCTTCATGGAGTCCTTCACATATTCAGTATCGATGTCTTCTGGATAAGAAAGCGTACATACACAACTCCATGACCTATAGACCTATATGAGGGTCTGAGCCCATCTACTATATTCTAAGGAAGTGTGTGTGTGTGTGTGTGTGTGTGTGTATGGTAGCACCAGTGAGGACCATAGCCATTAGAACGGTATTGCAGTTTGTCTGGTAGGGCGCTCTGGGCCACAAAATGCAATTAGATTCTAGTATAAAATATTTATTTCCACAACACCAGAGAGGAGCCCTTACTCCCTCTGTGCTTAAATATGAAAATAGTATAGAAAGTGCATGCCTGAGAGAGCAGCAGATACAATTTCTCGGTGTGAGCTCTCACATTGGCTCTGTGTGTCTGTGGACACAGCTCAGTGCATGCACATAAATGGGAGTGCATGCTCATAGATGTGTGGACCTCTGGTGTTATTACTCCCAGGCCACATTGATACCAAATTGATAGGCCTTGTTGGGGTTCAAACTCCAACCATCCACATTTCTATATTACTTGTTCGTTGTGGCTGAGATACTATAGATAACCCAGTTCTGGTATGTGCTATGTCAGTATGTTTGCATGTAGGTATATAAGTATGTGTGTATGTATGCTTTTGCCACATTTGGTGTTGGTAAATTTACACATTTACCAGATTTACCTTGTGCTGATCGCATTTCTGCAACACGTTGATGTGCATTGTCCCCTGTACGCCACTACAGTTCTGCATCCTTTGATGGATTGAATCAGATTAAGCCGACAACTATTCCTAGTAGTAGAGCCTTACTAACCGGTTATTGACCAGAGATCTGTGGGAAATGTGCACATTTACCAAGCTCCCACATTTATAGTAACATATACACACGTTTATCTGTACATATCCAGTCCCTACTGGTTGTCCAGCTCTCTACACACACCCTTATTGTTTTTTCTAATTATTCTTCAGAGGACTTGAGAACCCGCTGACCAATCTCACTCGATAACTGAGTTAGTGCTCCCTTTTCTGGACCACTCGTGCGTGTGTGTGTGTGTGTGTGTATCTCTGTATTTGTGTATGTATGTATGTATCTAGGTAAGTACACTATGTGCATTACAGCACAGATACTAGAAAGGTGGTACGGGGGTCTCAGACAAGGCCAACAAGCAAGGGTAAATATGATTATAGCTTCTATTTCATTGTGTGATTTTGAAAATATAACAGCTCTGGGTTGTACAGAAAGTCGGCGGCGGACAAGCAGTGAATGAACAGACCTTTTCAAAGCTGAGCTATTTCAATTCAGAAATCCCTTTCTATTGTTAACGCAAGTTGCAAGGTGGATTTATGCAGGGATACTTCGACGTTTTTAGCCAAGGAACCAGATGAGGAATTTAGCCTGTCAGCTTGGGACGCTCATTTTGGGTCCCACCCCTTGAGGGAACAGAGATTAATGGATTGTGGCTTTCCTCCGCCAACCTGCCATCCTCTTTACCGTGTACTGAACAAGAACCGTACCTCTTCTCACCTCTCCTGTTTAGAGCCTGTAACAGATTAAGCACTTAACGAAGCCAGCAGAACCCAAACACTTGTCCGCTGATCAGGCCGGGTGTCAGTTACTTGCACCACAGCTTGTGTGTTTTTCAGTGATCTCTCTAAAGTCAGCATTGGTTCTGGATGAGGACGTTGGTAAGCAGAGAGACAGGTGTACCATGGTGACGAGAGACAGTCAACAAGCTGCCAGCTAGTTCTAAACTCCTCTCACTGACCCTCACCGTCTGTGTGTGTGTGTGTTTGTGTAGGTATGTGGGCGGAGCAACATGGACGGTAGGACATGAAACCAAACTCTGGGCACCTTAGTCGCTGTAATCACAGATCAGCGGAGCCTCGCTTGGTGACAGTGCTCTGAATAGGAGTCTGCTTTCACTAGAATGAGTAATGAGACGGAGCGTTTGTGTAACGTTTTACAAACCACAAGGTCAACAACGCTTTGACTGGCTCCCACTCATGCAAGGCAAGGCAGCGGCAGCAATCCTGTTCTAGTGTTAATGATGTGTTGAGTAGCAGCGGCTCTCAGATGACTTTTATTTTTCAATTTACCTCACTTTATCATTGGGTAGTAACCAGGGGAGCTGCTAAAATACAGTCATTAAATACCGGAAAATATTTTTTTGCACTCTAAAATACTTTATTTATAATGCATTTCATGACATTTCATGGAGTCAGGATGACTTTACAGTGTTAAAAAGCTGTTTGTCGTTTATCTCCAACTGATTGATTCCTCATAAAGAATGTAGTTTTACAGCCATGTTTTTTACAGTCTGAACTTTGCTCCAGAGGATAATTGTGGTTGTTGGGCTTCAATATGGCTTTCATTTTATTTGTGGTGTGTGACAGTGAGTGTGTGTGTGTGCGTGCGTGCGTGCTCAAATGCGTGTGTGCGGTATGTGCTTGTGCGTCCATGTGTATTGTATGTGTGTGTGCATGCATGTGTGTATGTATTAGTGTATGTATTTGTGTGGGTGGGTGTGTGGATGGGTGTTTGTGTGTGTGGCCTGCACTGGGAGGATTACTGTAGATTTACAAGGCCTGGTAACAATGAGCAGACCCACCCCAGGGACCCATACTCAATCACTATCACAATGAAACGCTGCTAATTCCTATTAAAAGCTGCCGCACAGGCACTGCCCTCCCTGCCATCCAGGCCGAGGCCGCAGGAAGAGAGGGATAAAGGGAAAAGAGACCCATATTGTGTCGGTCGGAGATAAACGTGTGAGAGTGTGGCAATAATTTGAATTTCTGTTCCTTGAATCTTGTTTTAAGATTTTATAAATGACTCTTCTGTCATTGTTGGCTGTTTATGAGGTATTTTCATGAGAAATCATGGGGCCTGAGTGTGTGTGTGCCACTGGGGAGCAGTACAAGATGGCGTCTGTGTTCTTACCCTGTGTCGTTTGTCTTTGAAGAGCCCACCCAAAGGCCCATTCCTCTCTAGCACAGCTCCTTATCGGCAAGCAGCTGAATAATTCAGCGGAGTAAGATGTAAAGGGGATTGTTTTAATTCCTGGCTAGCAGGTTAATGCCTGGAGTTTTCTGTTGCAGTAAATGCAGGCAGTAATTCATAGCGCCTGCATGAGCATGTGTGTGTGTGTGCTTATTCTTACATGATTACATGCAGGCATATGAGTTAATGAAAGGTAGACCACAGGATGGAATTAAAGAGCAATAGGTTGCAGCCCGGTGTTTGCTGCGGTGGCAGACTGGTGCTGCTTCCTCTCCTTGCTCCTGCACAACAGCACAAACACGATCATTTAGAGGTCTTTTATTGGGCTCGGATTCAGGAAGAGGAATCTCCTGTCACCTAAATATTTTAGAGCAGCTACGCGGTTAAAGGGGATACATTATCACTCTAGCACCGAATCACTTAACGAATGCATTTTACTTCAGTTACATGCTTGGACATGCAGACGCGTATAGATTCTGGCAAGCATACACACATAGGCGCATATATGGTGTCTTTGAACTGGGGCAGTATCGTAACGGGGCTAATGGCGACTGCATTATTAATGAGCCAGGCTTCATTATACTCATCTTAATTGAAAATGTTCTTTCATCTTCATCACTCGCTGACTTATCCTCTTCTCAATACGTTTGGTGTAACATGCACCCGTGACATACACACACATAGACGTCCACACACTCAAAATAACATGTTAAGTTATAAGACTGGAGATCTGGTCCGTGATTTCATTATCCTGCTTTCCCGTTTCCAATCCAACTATTCTGCCTGCAAAATCTCCTACTTTCCTTTTTATTATTACTTGCTGTTCAGTTGTGTTTTGATCTGCTCTATCACCATTATATTGTCTGTGTGTTTGTGTGTGCGTTGCCAAACCGTGGTGCTTTCTGTGAGAGCGGCCTGTGAATGTTTTATCTTGTTACATAAGAGGCCGATCCCTGCGGACCCCTGACCTTGTTAACACACCGCCAGCTTCTCAAACAACAGAGAGGAGACGAGAGGAAGAATAAAGAAGAGAGAACATTAGAAGAGAGAGATTGAACCGATAAAAAAAGGATAGGGAACAAAGATCGGGTGAGATGAAGAACAGCATTTGGTGGAGCATGCATGGGTGACACCAGTTCATGCAGACTGGAGTAAATGAGGATAAGAAGAAGAATAAAAAAGTCTTCAGTGATGGATTGAGACGCTGAGAGTCGATGCCTGTGTGATGCCTCATATTCTATTGGTCCTGCATGGCAGTTTGTTGTCATTAGAGGTCACATTGTGTGTGTGTGTGTGTGTGTGTGTGTGAGAGAGAGAGAGATAGAGTGATGTGTTTGCATGATCATGGCCATGGTGCCTGGGTCCAGGCCTAGGGCAGTGGTGTCATTAACTCCTCTAGCCCAGAGTGTCAACTCTCACAGGAACTGTCCTTTTACTGACTGACTGAGTGGATGGATGGGTTGTTGCTTTTCGCTTTTCTTTCTCTCTCTCCCTCTCCCTGAATGATTCATTGGCGATTCTCCTCCTATCACTTTGATTTAGCATCACATTTCCTATTCATTCATGCCCATGAGTTATTTTTTGAAAGACATGCTTCCATGCTTTATTAACTGTTCCATTTGTTTTAGAGTTAAAGGAAAATTAAAACTCAAATCAACACAATAGGTGCAGCAGTGGAGTCTTTGGCCACCACTTCTTTTCCATTTCCAATATATTATGTAACTAGGATTCCCAGTAAACCAAAATAAAATGTATTTCAAAGAGACAAAAGAGACAAAGAGACAAAGAGACACATTTTTATCTGCTAAATTTCTGCTTTCAGCCAATTTGCAGGTGAGATTACATAAATAACCCCCAGGGTCTGACCAACATCTCTCCTCGAAACAACATACTGCACAAACATACGCATCGCTGAGATGCTTAATGTCTCTGATGAATAAATCATGCCAATGTATTATGTAACATGGTAAATAATTAGTACATTGCTGACCAAAGGGACATGCTCGTTAATCTACAACTAACTTGACAGCCAAGTGAGGGAAATGCATATAACTATGAATACTAGGTCAGAAAAACCCACCTCTTACTCTCTTGACTGTTCAGCACCATGGATAGTTCCACTACACAGTGTCGGCTGTCGTTACTACTGCTGTCGTAATGGAGTCGCACAAGCAGAAAGTTGGTCTCTCTCGCTATCTCTCCCTCTCTCTCTATCTATTTATCTCTCTCCATCTCTCTGTCTTTGCCTCAAGCTGAGTTCAAGCGCTGATCTAGGTTTGGCACTGGGATTAGCACAGCCCACCAGATCGCTAGTCTCAACCATTAGTGGTAGAATTCCAGCTCGGTCCCTAAATCACTGGCTTTGTCGACTTAGCCTCCATTTGCCCCGTGTGTCCCTGTCTGTGACTACACTTTTGTATTTATGGAGCTTTCCCCCAGGCTAAGATTTGGTTACGCCTGGTAATAGAGGTCCTAATAAGCACCTGTTCACAAAAGTAGGGGACGCAAGCCGGAGCCAGTGGGCAGGGCTCTGGACTAACATTTTGCGGAGACAGCTTAAAAAGTTTCGGGACGGACTCAGTTTTATTGGGGGCTGGAATTTCTGGTGGATTTATGAATAAAATATATTTACCATGTAACTTTGTCTGTCCAAATCTGTTTCAAAGTAGTTTTTAATCAAGCTCAAGACAAGCTGGGCAACATTTCTGCAGTATACACAACAGCGTGTGTACACAACCCCGTTCATCTCTTGCAGATCAGATAGTCAAATAAAGACAAGTCAAGTCAGTTATGACTGATGTTTTATTGTCACTCTTTATCGTCTCATTAAAGTTACTTTTCAGTTCATCAGCAATGCAACTGATGGATTCAGCAAATGCTGCATCATTACCGGAAGATTGATGTCTAATCCATTCTTCTTCGTAGGAGATATCTGTGGGGTTACCCTTGTGAATAGTAGTTTTTCCTTTGTAATGATGTATGCAGCATTGAACTACATTTTCATTAATTGTTCAATTCATCATTATTTCCATTGTTTGAGTCATGTTGGTGTTGCTATTAGTTGACCAGTGGAGGTTTATTCAATGTTAGGTGGAGGTCTGACATCCATTGGTCAAATTACCTCTACAGCATGCAGAGCGTTAGCTTATGCTCATTTGCTCATCTGCTTCATCTTGAAAACATTTCCACAGAATTACATTTTGTCAGAGCCAGTGGCAACTAGCTGCTAACTTCAAATTAATACTCACCTTGGGTTTTTGTTACTCAAATTGGCAAACAGTTTGTCCCCTAAAGTATTTTGCCTCAGGTTAAGGTCGGGTTTAGTTTTATTGATATGAGTCTCAGGTGTTGTCTACTGCCAACCACCACTTAGCAAATCAGCAGCTTGGTTTAACATGGAGGAATAGAAAAGCCTTTTGTCATTTCAGACCAATGGGAACCTAATTTGAACCAGACTGCTGCAGGGAGCCACAGTTCTGTCTGGCCTTTTTTGTATTTAGCTTATAACTTTTTGTCCATATGAAATGATAAAAATTCTAAATAGGTCATCGCTGATCGGCTGATCACTGTTTCAACTGCCCGATCAAATTTCTTTTTCAATTACTGGATCAGGAAAGCGGTGGAAGGTATGCATAAAAAGTATGAGCCAATTTGTGTCAGACAGTTGAACATTAGTATCGCCGTCCGTCTGGCATTGACAGGTCCTTTCTGACGATGGGGTTTGAATTTCACAGCCTATAATCATAGATTAGGACCAGTTTCATATATTGGATAAAAGGCAGAGCCAATAAAAACCAGTGTCAATAAGTGAGTAAGCACCTCAGTCATGTAAATACTACGTTTGGATAAAACTTGTGATTGATGACAGTGACAATTTACAATTTGTGCTAGCTGTGCACTTTTACCTGACGTAGAAAGTCCATCATTTCTATCAGCGATCAGATCAGTCATCTGACCTGACCTAATGTGAAGACCTCTGGTTGACAGGCCCACCTGATGAAAAATAGCCTATGTAAGCTAATAAGGCTAAAAATAATGCGTATTCCAGACTAGGTGCTGGATTAATGGATTATTGATGGCAGGCTTGTGTGTTTGTGCGTGGAATTTAATGTCCTTGTTTTGTCTCCCTCTCTCCTCCTCTGTCTTTGTGTGTCTCAGAGAGCGCGAGGGAAGAGGGAGAGGAGCAGGGGTGATAATGACTTGTCAAATTAGAGGCGATGGATCCTGCAGCGAGTGTAAACACAATCCGGGATGTTCGGATGACATTTTCCAAGCTGTATTTCTACTGGGGGAGATTAGCAGAGTGACAGCTCAGTCCGAATGGCACCGAGCACATCTGCACGATGAAGATCTCACACACACGCACACGCACGTGCACATGCACACATACTCTAGAAAGAAAGAGACGTTTATATAGTTTCTATAATGTACTGCACAACAGACCGACAGCTGCTAAAACAAGTACAGAGGCACTTATGGTTTACCCACACACACACACACACACACACACACACACACACACACTCGCGTTTGGAACTCCTGTAGTTCTCCTCATTCGGGTGTTTATTCCTAGTCATGTTCCAAGGTGCTTGTCTCAGCCAATCAGACAGGCGGTGCATGATTCATGTCCGTGTAGCCCGACCCACGAGGCCGTCAGCATGATGGATGGAGTTCACACGCGGTGGTGACTTTACAACGTATAGGTGCTTTATTTGCATGTGTTTCCATCCCCAGTAAATCTAAACTCTTAAAACTCTTGATGGAGGAGTGCGGCGGACTTAGTTGTCGAGATATTAGGGGCTCCTGTTTCTCAGTGTTCTATTTTACGCTTGGCCGTCCTCCCGCGTAAGGCAGCAGCCGTGAACAGCGCTGCTCATTTCCCAACTTCGCCCATGAAATAAAGAGCCATTTAAGAGGAACAATGTCCCGGCCACCACGTCTCCCTCCATCCTGCCCCCTCTATTGGGGAGATACTATTGAGAATCCCAAGCGCATCAATTTGGGCCTCAAATGACTTTCTCCAGCTGGCCAAATCCTGACAAGCTTTCTGTTCTCTTTAAAAAAGAGCCCTTTATCATCAAGAGAAAGGAAGAAAGGATATGAGAGAGCGAAAGAGAGAGAGAGAGAGAGAGCGAGAGAGTAGAGTCAAAAAGCTAATGTCTGAGTGACACCCTTTCTCACACAACAGGGGAAATTTCTGTTCTATAACGGGTTCTGGTTAATTTGAAGTCAATTGGAGAGTTATTAAAAGGATCTGTGTGAGCTGGGCTGAACTTGGTCAAGGACAACAAAGCCCACCCCGGTTTCTATATGAGACAATAGGAGCAGGACTACCACCTTCAGGCAACCTTGAAAGTTTACATGAATCATCAATAAACTACTTGGGGACTTAAATATCCCCTAAGGATTTCATCTTATTTTCATTATTGTGGTTATTTTGTCGTAGCCACAAACACATTTGCCTTGGCGGTATTACAGTAATGCGGTTTGCTCTGGAACACCTGCCTAGATTCTCTGGGGTAAAGCTTATTGTCGAGGATTTTCTTGCTTTTTGCTAAATTAAGTATTGTTTTGTGGCGCTCCAGTTTATCTCGCAGAGCTTCATGTTGCCTTTGAAATTACGGTGCCAATATGTATGCAAATGTCGAGATCTACTGCCAGAAATTAGATTTAGTTCATCTCTCTATTGTTCCTCTATCCTTTTTGGTCCTCAGGTAGAGGTTCAGTAGTTTAATACAACACTTGCATTACAGTCCACTTTACAGTGGAGGCACTGCAAGAGAAAAAACTTGCCCATGTAATTGTGTGCACACATAGACACGCACACAGTTTGAGTGGGTTTGAATGTGATTCCTGAGTAGCAGTCAGTGGGAATAATGGCCTCATATTATAGGGAGGGTTACACAGTGACCGGCGGGCTGCTTTTCTGTGGGCTGCAGCGAGGAGGCCACAGAGAGGAAGAAATGAGCTGAAATAAGACTTCATGTAAATGAAATAACAGGACTCTGCAAGTACCAAGTGCAGGGTAAATTACTCCCTACTTACTTGAACAGTCAGCAAAATCAGCCAAGTTTGAGCTACAATAGTGATGGCAGTGGGGACATGTTGGCCTGAGCCTGGCGTTGGGCGGTTCGGATGGGGGATGTGTCAGTGGGTAGCTGTATGACAGCAGGCCTGGCAGACATACTGCTTGTTTGCTCTGCATATGCAGCCTTCACATCTCATCCCATCACAGTTTCTCTGTTCTCTCTCTCTCTCTCTCTCTCTCTCTCTCTCTCACACACACACTCTCTCTCTTTCTCTCTCCTTCGTTTTCTGTCTCTCTGCCCGTCCCGTTCTTCAGTATGATCAGACTTGTTGATGTACAGTACAACTCACCGCACTTGCTCTTGGTGGAGCGCAATGTGAAGTGACACGTGGAATCAGGGACAACGTCAGTGGGACAGCACATATTTTGGTCGTGCTGACTTTGATTACATCATCATTACATGAGAGAGAGAGAGAGAGAGAGAGAGAGAGAGAGAGAGAGTTACACAGAGTAGAATGCCGTTCCCTATCTATGTTTTGGACAGAAAACAGAGGTAGTGTGCTGCCGTCCTCAGAGAGAAATTATCAGTATTGGTACACATTTCCATATAAATGAAGAATGGTGAACTGTCAGAGAGAGAGAATGATTGAGACTGAGAAAAGGGAGTGGCCCAGCACAGGGGGAGATAGACAGATACGAGTTATATAGAGTAGTCACAAAGAGAGGCAGAAATACAGGGAACAAGAGAGCAAGAGAAATAAATAGCAAATGTTAACAAACAAGCCTGCTTCAATAAAATATCTAGCCTACAATAAATAACATCTTTTATATTATTACCTTTCAATAGATGTAGATTCTTCAGGGTTCAAAAAGTGTTACCTGACTCGAAAGCAGATCTGCCACTTTCCTGCTCAGACCCAAAAAATACATGGCAGTTCAATTCAGGCCAGGTCAAAACAGATCTTGGCCCAAGTGAATCCTGGGAATCATCAGATCTGGACCAAGACAGATCCATGGCTACACGGACTGGGACAACTAAGGTGGATGAAACAGACGTACTTCGACTAACACATCATGATGTAGAAACTCTTGCATGTGTCCTTTTTGATCTGTTGAAAATCACATTTCAGCTTCAAAGACCAGGAACTGCAGCAACAAAAACTGGACCTAACACAGTCCAGGGAGAAAATATTAACACAGGACCCATCCAGGTTACATCTTCTGAGGACCTCTATTACGTAGCTTACAAGTCTTAGCCTGGGGGAAAGCTCCGTAAATTCAAAGTCTAGACACAGACAGGGACACACCGAGGAATTGGTGGTTAAAGAGAAAAAGCCAGTGATTTAGTGAGAGAGCTGGGATTCTACCATTTAATGGTTGAGATTTGGGTTGTGGTTAACTGCTGATCCTAGATCTGCACTTGAACTCAGCATAAGCCAAAGATGGAGAGAGAGAGAGAGAGAGAGAGAAAGAAAGGGTCTCTTTGAGAAAAGGGCAGGTGGTGAGACTGTAACTGCCATGAGTCCAAACACTCAGAGTCCATTTGCAGGCAAAATCCAAGTTTTTACTGTATTTATATTGATGCGGATCTATGCAACCAACTACCACACATGACGTAAGTGGAGATCACACCTCACAACCTCAACCTGATGGACCCATTACTCATTTCTCATTTTAAAATCAATAATATTACTTTGCTTAGTGAACCCCTTGGAGCAGTAATTCGCTGCACTACTCGTTAAAGTACTTTACGTCACATCCCCCTTCGCGCCTTCAAAATCAGGAGACCTCACTTGTGCGCTCCTGTGTGAATGATCATGTCAATAACAGAGCAGCTGAAAGGCACGGAAACAACAGCAGTTCTTTTTCTGCAGCATTGGATATTAATCAAAAGACACATGGGAACCACAGGCTAGGAAAAGTGAAAATGAATGAAAGACAGACACAGACTCTTAATCAACTTTGTTGTTCAATAAGGCAGCAGCCTAACAGGCCACAATAACAGGCCTTCTGATCAAACCCCTGGGCTAGAGCACGACTCCAACCCATTTATGAAAAATACTTATAATATACTTATATGACTTCTCACAAATACTTCTAATATTTTGAGTGTACTGATGTCGTCCTTTCAAAAATGCCAGTAACAAAGCTGTGACTCTCCAAGTACAGATAACCAAAGTAACATTGTAAGGATTTATTTTTTTATTAGTAACTGAAGTAAAAAGTGAAATTGTGACATTACTCGTGACTGGGAGAAGGTAGTATATTACCTCCCAGCACTGGAGGTGCTGCCAGGAGGACTTACATCGTATCTAGTGGGGCCAGAGCCCATTGCTGGTGTGTTTAATCCCATCCCTAGGCTTACTGGTCCAGTGAACCATACACTATACATTCTGCACAATTACCTTCAGGAGACAACCCCTGGTTCACCTCACTGGAACCTCCTCAGGCCACACTACGCTCACTTCTGCAACCGGAAAGCCACAGAGATCTCAATAATTAAACCCCTACTAAGAAAGTAGGAGGAGAATTTCCATACTGGAGGACCTTAGGGGTCGTTATGTTTATTCTACATGTTGATTTGTTTCATATTAACATCAGTAGTAGAGAGGACTGAGTGAAAAATAGAGCAAGATGGGTGATGAAGGAGGAACACCAGACCTAAGCATAGGAGGAGAGAGACTACAGGCATGCTACAGTGTGTGGAAAGCCAATTGAAGAAGAGGGAAAGATAACAACAGAGTTATTAAGAGTCTTTTACCACGTATGGATCATTGAATGTCTTCCCAGCCTGCAAGGACTCCACCGCTCACCCCAACATCTGATAATTACACTTCATTAGGAGAGCAGGTAGAGATGAGGGGAGAGGGGGCCAGCGATTTAGGGCGACATAAGGAGAGCGAGGCCGAGTGGAGTGATATACTGTTGTGAAAGGATAATGGGAATTTGATTATGGGGGAAAGAAAAAGCTGCCGCTGACTCTGCTGACACGTAGCCCACTCCATGTGAGTGTGTGTGTGTGTGTGTGTGTGCGTGTTTTAAGTGCGCGGGTGTGTTGTTTGCTTGTTTGTGTGACTCTGAGAGTTTATGCATAAGGCTGGGGGAATTTATTCTAGCTCAGGGGTCTGTATTTATTGCCTTGGTTTAGTGTCACACAAAGACAGACAGGTTCCTAGTCTGCCTGGAGACACAGTGTAATAAGGTCTCTGTGAGTGACCACACACACACACACACACACACACACAGGGCATGACACTTCCCCCTTGCTATTTGCTTGCAACGCCCATACAGTGTTAGGGCACGAGGTTTTACAGGGCAGGACAGTAACACCGGGCTGTAGGAGTGCTGCTGCAGCCTTCTGTACTGCAGTAAGGCTCAGTGGAGCAGAGGCTAGCTGCTGGTAGTGTGAGTGTTCAGGCTGAGACAGGTCTACTGCCAGCAGAGCCATGGGGGAATGTGGCCATCTGGAGACAGTATTTACAGTGTAGACTGTCTATGAGTGGGCAGAGAGAACTGCTGTAAAACATGCGTGATGTACCAGAGCTGCAGAGGGAAAGACGGCGAAGGGTGCACGTGTGTGTGTGTGTACAGAGAGAGTAAGAAGTGGGGACTGCAGTAGTCGTCCTGCGGGGAGCATTGATTTTCCTACCCAGCGTGGGGATGTGGGAAATGTCAGCCTCTAATTGAGTTGATAAAACCATTTTGAGTTTCAGACGTAAATATGGTTTCCCACAAAAGGCCACTGCATTAGACAACTCCCACTGGGAGGTCTGTTAGGTCTGTTAGGTCTGTTAGGTCTGTTAGGGCTGGAAGGTCTGTTAGGGCTGGAAGGCCTGCGTACCTGGTGTGGTGTGGTGTGTGTGTGTGTGTGTGTGGGGACACAGGGTTGCGTGGTCAGAGGAGGTTAGTTGGATGTTTCTCAGACTCTACATTCATTATGTTGGCTACTTTGCACAGTGAAAGCTAATGATGGCCGGACTGTCATTGAACCAAACGGCTGCTTGGTTGGGAATCAAGCCCATTAGAATAAACCGCTCTGTGGCTGCTAGGGCGTGGATGACAGAGGCAGAGGTCACATCCATTAGACGTGCGGAGGGTGAAGAGAAGAAAAGAAAAAGGCTGAATGAAGCCTCCGCTGTCCCTGCCGATTAGCAGATTGATATCACGCAGAGACGGGGGAGGAGGACGTACCTGCTGCCTTCAATGGAAAATGACTCTAATGTCAATATGGAATAACAGCTGTCTTTGGTTCAAGGTATCTCTGATCAATATCTAAATACTCTCCTTTAAGAGGCATATCTAACACTTAACTGCGTTATTAGGAAGACAGATGAACCAACAGGTGGGGAAAGGGTTAAGGGGTTGTAAGAAACAAGCTGCTTTTATCCTCGTCTAGAATGGAAAGCAGATCTGGACGATTTTCCAAAGCAATCACACTTATCTTCTATACTAAAACTGTCAATAGTGTATACGCGTATAGAACGCTGAGCGGTTGCGTAATCAGATCCCACAGGGCTTAGGTTGTACGAGCACGTATGAGTGTGTGTGCATGCCCGTTTGTGTCTCGTCAACAGAAGGGGGTCTACTCTGATAATTAGGGGTGATAATTAGACAGGATTTCATACGTTCTCCCCGCACACACACACACACACACACACACACACACACACACACACACACACACACATACACACACACACACACACACACACATTCCTTCTCTGGTAATTAAGAGTATTAATTACAAGCATAGTTGTCCCTGTGAGGCTCTGTATCACTCAC
>CABFOQ010022547.1:13616-16116 GCA_900660455.1 Gephyroberyx darwinii
AATAAAACTGAAAATTGGTTTTAAGTTTCCACAAATAGGAATTAAACAGGAGAGATTTCATAGGGCCTCAGTGAATGTGGGGAGTGGGAGTTTCCTGGAACCACACACACACACACACACACACACACACACACACACACACAAGCATGCATGCACACGCACAAAACTGTGCAACTTATTTACTTGGAATGCCACACCTATGCCTTCACAGATGCATACACACACACACTTGTGAAACTAATTACTTCAGGATGACACACATGCAAACACATACACACACACATGCAAACGCATTCCCCGGGTCCAGCTGTGTCTCTGCCAAGCACTAGGGCAGGAGGCCAGCACAGTGAGGTGAAGAGAGTAGCAAGAACGCTAACTGGCAAATCATTGGCCAATTAAAAACGCTCAGCACTGTGTGTGTGTGTTTGTGTGTGTGTGTGTGTGTGTGTGTGTGTGTGTGTGTGTGTTCTTGTTTGACTGCCAAGGAAAGGGTTGGCACAGAAAACACGCTTCCTATTCTCTTAACATGCCCTCTTAACGCAGAAGCTTACACACACGCACACACACACATACACAACCTTGGCTTTGTCTTAGCCCATTGTCTTGTATTTGCGACAAATTAATGTGTGTAGTTCTGTGTGTTTGTGTGTGTGTGTGTGTGTGTGTGTCCGTATATGTATGTGTATCTGTGCTCCAGTTACACAAAGGTAGGGTTGTATAACCTTGCAAAATACAGCTTGAACAGGACACCCTACCCTGCCTGCTTTATTATAAGAAAGGAGACATCAATATGAATAGAAAAGGGGTGTGTGTGTATGAGTGTTGACACACACAGAGTGGTGGGTGGGGCAAAGACGGGGAGAAAAAGAAACAGAGGTAGAAACAGAGAGAGAGAGAGAGTACTTACTCCTAATTGCCCGTCATATGGCTTAAAAGCAACAGCTGAATAAGCTTCCACACCATTGCGTGCCCTCCTGTGCATTACTCTAGGCTAACCGCAAGAGTTAGTCTCGTTCTGTCTGGGTGACTCCGCCTCTGATCAGCTCCTGCGTCACAGCATGGGGGTTAGTGTGATATCTACAGTGTGATTATTACAGTAAGAGACTGATATATCTATTTTTTTCTATAGTTATGTACTTTTAACTGCAGTATTCTCATCATTTCATAGTATACAAGCACCCATTGACCCTGTGCATTTTCAGTACACCCACTACAAAAGAATGAGTCAGTTCTCATTCAGACAGTGTGGGTGAGAACTGTGATCTGCGTGCGTCAAGCCATGCAAAGCTCACTCGCAGGTTAAAGACACTTCCTGGCCAGCACCGGGTAGCATGATGAAAGGCCCTCTTCTTTATTGGCTTGGAACATGGCATGGCTTGATTGCAAACGCCCCCTATCGTCACAAGTGTGTCAAAGCAGTCACCTGCATTATGGTGGGTCGCGGTGTAGCATCGGGAAAGAAAAACTGACCTTCCTTTCATGCTTTTATTTCTTTCTTCCATGATTTTTATTTTCTTTCTTGCTGGATTCCTAGCTTTCTTTCTTTTCTCACTTGCTTGTCTCACTTGCTTGTCTCACTTGCTTTTCTTTCTTTGTAGTGGCCACAATATGATATCAGTATTGGATAACATAGCCATTTCAAAAGTAGGTCAGGCTAGCAATGCCAATCTTTATAAAACTGAACCTCACAACTACCACGTAGAGAAAAAGCACCCACTTGCAGCGAAAAAGCAATGGAGTGTAGAATGATAGATAAAGGATGCCGATAACTGGGGGACACTGGTATTTCCAGACATGTGTGCACCCAAGATAACATTCGTCCTTGCTTCGAGCACCATGAAACACGGAGTAGGGCTGAATCCTCTCTTGTGGAATGGCAGATATGTTAAATTCTAGGAAAATGGGGTTGTGGTTGAGGAAGGCATTTCCCTTACATTACAGTAATGGTCAGTCATTCGGTCTGTCCGTGCATGCATACGCACACACATGCACACACACAAACATGCAAACACACACACACACACCCACTGCATTCTTCTGCCTCAACCAACCAAACAGCTGTCAGACACTACGTCAGCCCCCAAAGCATTCTGGAGGCCACCGCCAGTAGAAATCATCTGCTCATTATCTGCTTTGTGTGTGTGTGTGTGTGTGTGTGTGTGTGATAGTCTGTCGTATTTATGATGAATTATGAGCTTTGCACTTTATGAAATGTAATCACTCACAGAATTACAGAACTATTTCCAAAGTCAATAGGGGGAGAAAGTGAATGCCTTAGGCTTTGTGATTTTATAGTTCATTGTGATAAAGCAAATATATTTACAAATACACACGTAGAAATGTGAAGCATCCAAGAATGGATGTGCAAGGTGAATGTTTAAAAGGGTTTTTTTGCTTATTCTTGTTACATCTGTGCCCATTTGTGAACTTTAACCTATAAAAAGAGTTGGCCAACGTTTTCAACCGCCTCTCTAAAGACTCAGACCTTTCTAAACCGTTC
>CABFOQ010022547.1:18616-26281 GCA_900660455.1 Gephyroberyx darwinii
GCTTGCAAATTCTGGTCCACACGCTTGCAAATGGTTTTGGCAGGCTTTGAGCGCTGAAATAGTGACCAAAGTCGACGTGCGCAAAATTGCCGTTTGCAAATGTAAGAGCGTAACTTAAAACACAAATCAGATTTTCTTGCTCAAATTGTTTTTCGCTCTTGCAAATCATAATATACTTCTGAAAATAGTTTTGGCAGGGAAATAACTTCATATGTGTCCCTGAGGTGAGTTGGCAGTTTGTGGATGAAACCACTGAGACCTCAACTCTGAGCTCTTTATTTGTAGACAGAGTTTCAGCAGCTGCAGGAAATTAAGATAGGCAGATACACACGCAAAGGTGTGACCCCACCCATAGTATACACCCTTCCACTCTCTCCCTCTCCCTCTCCTGTCATGGTTTCAATATTGTTCAATGTGTCATTCTGTGTTCTCCTATCTAAACCCTTCTTCCTCTGTGTCTCTCTCTCTGTACCCCCTACAATCTCCACACCTGATTGTAAATCCCTGGGCAGTTTGTGGTTAGTGTGATGGAGCGCGAGCTGAAAGAGTGTATTGAGAATCAGATGATGCTTTCCAGCTCTCATAAACTCTGGTGTGAAAGAATCTCCCTGTTGAATATAACTGTTTGTCTAAGGACCCTGCTGGGTACCCCTGAAGATGCCAGCTGGACTGTCTCTCCCTCCTGTGGATTAAACAGTGGTTTAGATATTTAGGGCAGACCCACAATGGATGGAAAGCTGGTAACATCAAAAATAAATCCCACTGGCCCACTGAAATGACAACAATAGTGAATTTCCACTCCAGTCCGTGTGAGAGTAAGAGAGAGCACACATTCTGGTTGTTTCTAACCAGACGGGAGCCAGGGAGCTGTCAGCACTGTACAGAAAGATTAAAGATACTTTAATGCTGATATGGATCAGCATCCTCCAGGCCACAGGGCTCAGGTTCAATCCCATGTGCCGCCATTCCTGCAGAAGACACTTAACCCCTACCTGCTCCAGGGACGCCACACTAGCTGAATGACCTCTGGTGAAAAGAGGTGACTCAAGTATGTCAGATACTGTTTAGTTGTGAGAAATATAACCTAGAAAGAACACGATCCATTCAAATTATTTCAAGGGTGGCTGACAAAAAAAAAGAGTTCATTCCAGCAGCTTCTTGTGCTAAAGGAAATGAAATATTAATTATTAGAGTGTGACCATGGAAATTATTTTAAATGCTTGCTTCAATGGTTTGGGGTGAAATTAGGCTGGGCATGGCTAGCAGTACAATAAACACTGGAGACCACTGGCACCCTGACCACCCCCAGCTACCAAAACAAACAGTCCAGGCAGCCTCAGAAATAACCCAAGTGTACCATGATTGAAGCAGGTAAACAGCCTGGACTGGAATATGCTCTGTAACTCTCTAAATCCAAAGGCAGACACTGACAGGAAGTGACAGAAAGGAAGTTTAAAGAGACCAGTTCACACACATATATCCCCCTGCCCCTGCCATAAAGGTTTTAATGCCATGCTGTGACATATTAAGCAATAATGTACATATAATAAACTCAGGGAAACATAATTTGAACTATAGAAACTCACATAGTTCACATTCACATTCAGAGTTTGCCCTCATTTATGTCATTTATGTCATTTATGTCTTTTTGACTCATCACTGACCAGTAAAATAATACACTCAAAACTCTTTAAACCCAGCTACAAATGTCCTCCAGCAGTAATCATCCTATGTGTGTGTGTGTGTGTGTGTGTGTGTGTCTGTGTCTGTGTGTCTGTGTTTGTCTTTCTGTCTCTCCATCTTCCGGGGCCCTGTTTCACTTGTGTCTGTGCACGCCTGTGTGCGTGAGTGCAACCATGCAAAATACTATGCGTGAGAGACAGACAGTAGTGAAAGTGAGGAAGCATCCTCCAGGATTACCAAAAGCACAAAATAGGGACGAAATAAGAGGGTTAGCAAGATACAATAGTCTCAAAAGCAGTTCACTGGCACCTGATCCAACAGACAGAATAATGTGGTACTAGAATAGGGCTTGTATAGCGCAGCACAGTATGTCAGAGCTGTCATTATAGGCCATAGCTGTCATCTATTTGGTCTGTCTAATGTAGTCTAAATTTGTTTTCTTCTGTTGTTTTTCCTTTAGCTTCCTTTAGTTGACTTCAAAAACTTGTTGACTGAAAGTTGACTGAAAAGCATGAAACTGAAAGGACTGGGTGAAAGCAAAATACCTCTAAGAGTGGAAGGAAGCCCAAGAGAAAGACACCAATAAAATCCACTGACCAGCAGCAACTATAAATCACACTGCCATGGCAGCCCCGCCTCCATCTACTCCCTGAGAAGTTCTTGCAGGGGAAAAGCAGCTTATTGCAATGTGTCTCAATGTGTCTGGCTGGTTGAAAGTCCTCCCTGAAACAAAACTCCATTCAGGTCAGATTAAGATCACATTCTGAGGAGGGACAATGGGAGCACTGATCTGGAGCCAGCAGAAATAGAGAAGATTGTTTCACTGCCCTCAGTTAACTGAGATATACTTTCTTCCAGACAGTAGCTCGGTAACTGCTGTAGCTAGAATGCAACCTAGCTCAATATCACCGACACGTTAGCAACCCCTCCTTACAGGCAGCTATGGAGCAGCAATGGTAGTAACAGTGCAGGGAGTCTTAGGACTTGATATTATCATCTCCAAAATACATACTCCTTCTAACTGGTCCTATCACTTGCAGATAAACTGTAGAGTGCAACACTTCACTGACTCTTTAACCATTACTTCCCTCAGTCTTCATTAACACTGGTCTGTGTCCAGGATGTAGGCCCAAGCCATGGGAAACAACATTTTGCTGGCTGGATAGCCATATTGCCCCATACTGTGTCACATGCTTCCTCTGTAGTAGCAAAATGGCTGAAAAAGCGAGAATAAGCCAGAAGCAGAGTAGATCAGAGCGTATCTTTGAGTCGTTTCCTAGAGGTATTGATGCAGCCTAGCCTCATTCTGCAGGTGGTGACGACAAGCTCCTGTAAAGGTTATTTAGTGAGCCTCCACAAGGCCACAGGAGCAAAGCAGCTAGAAAGGGCGTCTCTGAAGCTATGCTCAGAACGGGCCAGTAGGCAGTAGAACAGTAATCCAGATATCAATCATGTTAGTTGAGAGGCAATCATAAAATCTGTCCATGCCCACATTTACTGAAGTTGGTAGAGGTTCAAACATTTATGATGGATTTCTCTCTGTATGATTGTTGAACGTCGATGCAAAATGTCTAGAGTCTAGAAAGAAGCCCTTGATCTTTGATTCTGAGTGATTGATACCAAAACCTGATGTTTACTGTGGATGTTTTAGATTGTCAAAATTGCTGAAATATCTTAACATGATGTCACGTCTGAGTTTGACCAAATAATCATAGGGATAAGAAAAATACACCGCCAAACAATAAAAAGGACCCAGAAATGCAGTCTTGGAGTGTTTCAAGGTGGATTTTTCCTTCAGTCTCTTGTCTTCACTAGGACAACAAAACTGGAGCCATCTATGGTATGCAATTTGAAGGAACTGTAATGATATGTGCATGTACTACCGATATGTGACAGTATAACATGCTCCAACAACAGTGTGGTCAGACCAGAACCAGAAGGTTGTTGTTGTACAGCAACAACAGCAACAGCAACAAGAGTGGGAAGGCATCATTCATGGGGACAATATGTTTATTGTTGTCTTGTTTTCAGCAGTAATGAGAATATTGAAAGCAATTTAAGCACTCAGCGTGCTGAGCACTGAAAGAGAAAAATAAAAAAAAAGTTTTAGCAAAACAGTGCCACACTTGAAAGAGCTTGTTGTGGCAGCAGCATCCACAACCAGCACTTCCCTTGAGTATCTGTAAGGGGCTGCTGGGTAAAAAAATAAAATAAATATATATATATATATATATGTATATGTATAATTACATCAGCTTATTCTGCAAGATAATCTAATATAGTTTAGAGAGGGATAGCGTTGCAGAATGCCTTTAGTTCCATGTAACTCACATAGATAGTGACACAGATCTGCGGTCCGTTCACTCTTTGGATCTCTAAACTTCAACCATAACCACAAGGGTTAGGTTTAGGGTTAGGCTTGGTAAACAGATTCTAGATAAGTGACAACTTCCCTTGAAACCATCAAGGACTGAGGACACTGATAGCACAGTTCCAAAAATATATATTACCTGCGGCCCTTTGGGAGGAAGCTTCAATGAGATGTGTTGCATGATGAGGTGGTTTTATTGGGAAAAACAGCTTTGTAATTACTGGTATTACAAGTCAACCCTCCCCCAAAACAAACACACACACACACGCACACACACACACAGACTGAGCTCCCCACCCTACCCTACCCAGTTTGACTACAGTGATTACAGGACAGCAGTTACTGGGACTCCTCTAGTAGGATCCATCTAATGCTCTATGGGAAAATACCTCATACAGATAAATTCAAGAAAAAACAAATCAAAGTTTATTGGTCATCATACAATGTACAGTGAAATGCTTTACATTTGCTTTTGACGGGGTTCAAACCCACGATCTTCGGTTACGAGACCGAGTGTACCTACATATTGTGCTTCATCGTATTTAGTCATCTATCTTTTGTTACGTAATTCAAAGTATATCAATCGGACCAATAACACTGTAAAGCGTGGTTTTGATGAAACAATCTTTCTTCGCTTTGAATGCAATTCCTTGTAATAATAAGTTTTTATTAGTGGGGGATAGTGAGGGACAAACGCATTTTGGTAAAGCGATGACTAACTGGAGGAGAAAATCGAGGCACCGGAGTGTTGGCAGATGTCTAGTTCATCAGGCAGTGAGAATAAGAGACCAGTCGAGGGGAGGATACAGTATTGCAATACCACACGAGAACCCATCAGGAAATACAACCCTCTAATAACATGTGATCCGATATGCTCTATTACAGACCCAGTCTCCACCCAGCACAGTTCCTGACAGCAGTGACTGAGGATCCCTTTGATAAATCAGTCAGTGCCTCAACACTAACAGGCCCAGCCTATAAGAGTACAACTAGTAGTAGCAGTAGCAATTACCAAAAGTTTCTCTCGTGTGTTGAATGGATTCCCCACAAATGTCCAAACCTTGGCACTATTTGAAGAGACAACCACACTGACTGACAGAACTGTGACAGAGAAAGAGAGAGAAAGGGGGGGGAGATTGCTATGTTTGATGCTCAGCTGTGTGTATGTAAAACCCCAAAAAACACACACACTTTCACTCTGTCTCAAGTTAACTTGGCCAGAACCTCTCCAACATCCAGTGCAGCCAGCGATATAATCTTCCAACAGGATGGAAATTTTAAACAGTTTTTGATCCAAATGGCTAATAAGTGATGTTATCACCCTTACAGTGCATATGTGGCATTTGAAAAACAGCAAAATGAAAAGCCTTTGGGTGTGCTGGTGCTCACCTCTAGAGCTACTATAGAGAAACAATAATTTCCGGACATTAAATTCATTTAATTTCAAGGAAGCATAACCGTTTTTAAAAGGTTATGCTCACTCAGTGCAAGAGCAGCCAAAAACTACAGAAAACATGCACACAAGCAACAGCAGGTACTGTTCTACAGGGACAAAAACGAGCTTGGCACAGTAACCAAAACCTCAAGTGAAAGATCATGGAGTTTATAAAAAGGGAAAAGAGGGAGAAACCACAGATGTCGTCAAAAAGAGGGGGGTTTATCCTTGAGGTTGCTGCCTGTGCGTAAGTGAAAGTGGGCTGGAGGACCACATGAATACTGAGCCTCAACCTTGCAGCATTGAACAGAAAACTACCATGAGAATGTAGGAGGATTGTACACTAATGCATAAACACATGTGCTGTATGTTCTCACGAATGAACACACACACACACACAAAATGTAAAAATCAAAATGGCAAACAGGCAGGGCTTTAATCATCAGTTGAGCCATTGATTTCCACTGAACCTCCCCTCAAATCACTGGCAGTGGAACCCCAGACTTCTGTAGTCAGTGCAAACAGTCTAAATAAAACAGTGTTTCTCTGGTTTGATGAGTCTCTCACTACAGAGATGCATCTCTCTGAGTGGAGGCATTCATTAGAGTGCTGCACCACCCACATGCAGTTTACAGACCCCTCAACCTCACATTAACAATCTCAGCAGGCTGTATTATGTGTTTGTGTGTGCGTGCACGTAGGCGTGTGTGATTGTGCGTGCGTGCACATGCATTCGAGTGTTTGCGTGGGGTTGGGGGTCTGACGGCTTCCCTCGCCCCCCCTGTGTCCCCGTTCCCACTTTCTCTTGGAAAGTCCTACCATCTTAACAGACCTTTTGAGCTGGTGGGTTACACAGTGCTTGGATTGGTAACTGACCTCAGAGCACACCATATTGACAGGAATGACGATAATGTGGGTGGGTGTGGGTATGGCTATGGAAGGTTGGCTCAGGTTGGATGTGGCTTTGAATTAGAGGGACACTGTGCTTCAATCCAAACCAACTAATATGCAGAAAGCATCTTTGGAAGTGTTAGTAATACAGCCTAAGGTAAAGTGATCCTTGCACTAGGAGACTAGACAAATGAGATGGATCACCTTTTGGTTTAGCCCTCAGTGTCTTGAAAATCATGAGGGCTGGGGTCTATACTGTATAGGATGTATAGGTACAGTATGAAGCCAAGAGGATGACAAATGAAACATAATAATTATTCTCAGCTTTCACAAAAATTGATGTCAGGACTGAGTCTGTGGAGCACAAGGCTGATGCACCAAGTTGTAAACCTGTGAGGCTCAGGTGCTAATCCCTGTTACTTACCGTACTCTGTCTTGGCATTACTTCCATGTTTTCATATTGATATTCAGAACAAATACTTGCAGACCACAGGACAGCAGCCAGACCCTGTTATGGACTTTATTCTCTGAGGTGTTGAGACGCTTCTTTGGTGGCTTCTTCTCTGCTTACCATTTGTGGAAAGTATACAAGTCCAAAACTGCCAAATACAAGTCGGCAAAATGTAAGATGCATTTTATAGTGTAACTTAATAGAGACAGTACATATTCTCCACACCGAGTAGTGTCCAGTTTAAGCCTAATATCTGGCTATTTTGCAGGAAATCATGGTAGAAGTCCACGTAGACCTGAACTAGTAATCTTATATCAAAAGGAACGGCACTGACATAAAATGACAATGGCCCAACACTGAAGTTGCATAGGGGCAGTTGTTCAGAACCAGAGAGACAGAGAAACCAGAGAGTGAGGTGAGAGAGGGATCATGTGGTGCTGCAGCCATGGATGGAAGGTGTTGATCCTAAATAATCCAGATTAATCCTGGGGAGCGATCCGGGTGCACACTGATGGCATGCCAGTCAAATTGTTGGGATGATTGGTCACCAGCCAGAATCTATAGACATGCTGAGCCGTTATTCTCTGAGTACCCTGACCTGATGTGGGGAGACAGGCAGCAGGAGAAGGCTTTACAGACACAGTGGAACCTGGCCAAGGTGGAATGGAGTATAGCACTGTGAAGCACTGGCAGGGAATCAGAAGAGAAGGGGAGCTTTATTTGTAGGCTCATATCGCAGGGACAACGGTTAGGGAAGGAAGAAATTAGATGAGTGTTATTATGGACATACAATTGTTGAAAATCTGAAATGAAATTGAGACAGACTATTTTCCT
>CABFOQ010022549.1:0-23009 GCA_900660455.1 Gephyroberyx darwinii
AGAATGTTTTAGTGCAATGTGAGCGCAGGCCAGCGGGGGAGTGGGGAGGGGGGGCAATCGTGCTCCAGCACGATTCAAGCCAACCGGGCCTAGTGTGAGTGCGTCCTAAGAGCCCTGGATGAGCTGATGGTAGTGCACAGGCAAAGCACGTCAAGGCTGAAAGACTGAGAAGAGGCTATGCCTGTTTAGTAGCAAGCCGTGATTTGGCTGCAGAGAGCAGCCTACACAGTGGAAAGAGGGCTCAGAGGCTAGAGAGAGAGAGAGAGAGAGAGAGAGAGAGAGAGAGAGGTGTCATCTCATCTTTTCTCATTTCATATCTCTTACCCCCCATGTTTCTTCTCTCTCTTCTTTCCTGTCTTGTTTAATCTCCATCCTTACCACACCTCTGCTGTTTTCCTCACCTTTTCCTTTTCTTTTCACACTTCTTTTCCACCACCTCTCCTCTCTTCACCTACTCATCATCCTTGCCCCCTCTTCCCCTATTTCCTCACCTTTCTTCCCTTTTCTTTCTTTTATTTTGTCCTCCTCTCTTCACTCCTCACTTTCCTACTTTCCTCTTTACTCTAGCTGTTGTGTGGAGTTGTACATGTAGGTGGGAGTTGCTGGGTCTCCTGCTAAGCTCCTCCTAAACCCTGGGAACAGTAGATAAGGAGGTGGAGGAGGTAGATCCCTCCTCAGGGGCTTATCTCTCGCACTTACTCAGTCTTTTTTTCCTGTGATCTCCCTCTTTTCCTGGGCCCTGATTTTCTCGTTTTGCCGTGATCCTTTTCTCTCATTTTTTCTCACATTTTCCGTCTCATTTCCAGACTCACTTTCCCAAAATCCATTTCTATCAAATGTTTTCTCCCGCTCTTACTTCCCCATCTCTCTGTATCCATGTTTGTAAGCGTTGTTGTCTCTCGTTGTCTTTATCTCTCTCCCATCCTTCTCTCTGTCAGTCTCCTCTTGTCTCTCCCACTTTCTGATCGCCCTCCCTTCCCTCCCTCCGTCATTCTCTCTGATCATAGAAGTACCCTGATGCTGAACGCCCTGTGATGCTTCAAAAGAACAACAGTAACGTTACTTTTCCCCCGGTGGCGACGTCTTTCTCACTGAGCGCCGAGGATGACGGAGCACTGCAGTGGGAGAGGAGCGAGGGATTGGAAAAGATGAAAAGACAAAGGAACAGATTAAAGCTGACGCTCTGGAAGGCAAAACAAAACAAAAGAAGAGAAAGAAGATGGAGAATGAGCACGAGAAGGAATCTGAAATTTCGACGCATTTGAAGATCACAGCACGAGTGGTGCACGTGTGTCAGAAAGTCAATTGAGAGAGTCTCTTTTGCAGAATTGGACTGAATAAATCAAAAAAGAGAAGTTGATTTTTACAATCATGAAGGGTCACCCGGAGTTCAACGTGATGTAATCGCAGCGCTCTATGAATATTTCAGCTTTGTTAATGTAAAGTACACAGGGCAATAATGACAGAAATAAATGTGGTCATGGCTACAAAGATGAAATGGAAAAATATTCCTTCAGTGCTCTGCTATGACCTAGCATGCATTTTCTAATTAACAGCAGACATCCCATATGTAGGAAAAGTTCAATGATCGCGCAACCATAGCAAGAGATTGAAATGCTTTTTTTCATTTAATTAAATTTCATGAAATTTTATTGGTCTGTAAATTTGGGAATTCTTACTTTTATTTGTGTTCTACTTTTATTCTTTTTTATTATGTCATTGTCTTCCTTAAGTTTGATGATCTTACAACCAAATTTTGATACATGACGAAATCATAGGCAACACTACCTGAATAACCAGTCATGATCTCCATTTCAAGCACAGAAACATGTAGGAGTGTGGGGTGGTCCAGCATCATTCATATTTTTCCTTCTGTATTGACATGTATCGTTCCTTTAGTATCTCCTCACTGCAGATATGTTGTTTCTGCTACTTTTGCAGCTAACTACAACTAATACAGCACGGTAGTCCAAGCATATTTGCTCAGTGTCCACGTTAACACCTAGCTAGTACTGTGTGAGACTCCTTTTTGCCCCCAGAACAGCCTGAATTCTTCGAGGCCTGGATTCAGCACAGTGCTGGAAACCTTCTACAGGGATCTGGGTCCATGCTGACTTGAAATTGTCGCACAGTTCCTTCAGTGGCACATTCGTGCTGAGAGCATCACATCCCAACCCCAGGTCTCTACTGGGCTGAGATGTTCCTGGAAGGTACACTGTGGTATTCAAATGATGCTCAGTTGGACCTAATGTGTGCCAGGAAAACATTCCCTACACCATTACACCACCAGCCGGTACTGTTGACACCAGGTTGGATGGATCCATGGATTTGTGTGGTTTCTGCCAAATTCTGACCCTGCTATCAGCACGGCCCGCTGTGTGTTCTGAGACGCCCTACTGCACATCACTGTTGTACAAAGATGTTATTTGCATACTTGTGGCCCGCCTGTTAGCTTCAACAAGTCTTCTCCCCAAAGGGGGGAGATAATTTCACTTGGTTCCAAAGCAAATCAACGTTTAAAGATTTTTCTTGAATGAAGTGTTATTTTCTTGATACTAGTCGAGTGTGAAGAGAGTTGGGTGGTCTAACCAAATCGTGGCTCATGTTAAGCTGTGGATTTCGCTCTTCAACATGTACAAGTACTAAACCCCATCACATATTTAAATACACTATATGGCCAAAAGTCAGTGGATACCAGGCCATCACACCTATATGAGCTTGCTGGACATCCCATTCTAAAACCATGCGCATTAATATGAAGTTGGACCCCTTTGCGGCTATAACAGCCACCACTCTTCTAGGAAGCCTGTGGGAATTTGTGAGGTGAGTGATGTTTGTGAGGCAGTGATGTTGGACGAGAAGGCCTGGCTCGCAATCAGCATTCTAATTCCTCCCAAAGGTGTTCAATGGGGATGAGGTCAGGGCTCTGTGCAGGCCAATGGAGTTCCTCCATACCAAACTCGTCTAACCATGTTTTTATGGACTTCACTTTGTAGCAACAGTTTGGGGAAGGCCCTTTGCTGTTCCAGCATGACTGTGCCCCTGTGCACAAAGTTGGAAGCGCTCAATTGGCTAAAATGTCTTCGTATCCTGTCGCATTAAGATTACCCTTCACTGGAACTAAGGGGCCAAGCCCAAACCCTGAAAAACAGCCCCAGACCATTATCCCTCCTCCACCAATTAGTAGGGGTGTCCACTGACTTTTGGCCATATAGTGTATCTTCCATTCATTTACAACTAATAAAAAATATAGTACTCTACAAGGGCCTGCTGTCTATTCTCCTTCAGAGAAAGGAAATAAGAGAATAAGATGGATGTGGAAATTCAAATGGTGGCACCAAATGTTCTAGTCACAACCCAGAGGTTGCATGAAAGTATTTGAATGTATGAGTGCAACACCGTGGGTTCATTTTCTTTTACTCGAGGCAAGAGAGAGACAGATTAGGCAGAAGCCGTCTCAGTAGCTCCTCAATGTGTATGCAATTTGTGTGGGATGGAATGAACATTTGCATTGCAAAAAAAAACAAGCACAGCGAGTGGTTTTAACTTCTATAGATGTATTGAACTTATTTCAGGATTTCAGATTTTTTTATTGGATTTGGCAGATGCTGTAGTCTCATGATAATGCTGCTTGTTTTATAACATGCACTTGGAAAAGGAAAGTTTCTTATTTCATTTTGCAAAATTATATTCTTTAAAAAATATTAGTAGGCATTCCACTCCCCTTAACATTCTTCGCTTTATTGAGATAGTAGGAAAGCTGGGAAGGAAACTGAAAAGGTTCTGGTGGGATTTGATCACAGGTGCAAAAAATCAGTTTCAGCCTTACACCTTTTCCACGGTGCATGAATCAAAAAAGAAAGAACCAAAGAAATGAAAAAAAAACATCTACTCTTGGAGAATTGATGGAAAGCTTCAATATTAAAAAAGGGGTGTAATAGCTTTCATCAGGGTTGCAGGATTGCGTGCATAGTCAACAATAAATATATTCAATGACATCCTAAATGACCAATCGACCAATGAGACGCCAGTATTGTGCTCAGGGCACTAGGGCAACATGCTGGTCCCAAGATGAGCGTCACCTTTATGTGAACTCATTTTTCAGAACAACAGGAAAGGATGGATGAGACCAATATCACACTAGCGAGAGGGGAGAGAAAATCCATTTGAGTTGCGTTTACTTAGCCTCTCGTGCTTGCTTCCTATTCTGTCCACATGCTCAAGAAGTTTGAATTAAGTACATGGAATTCAAATTAAACCCACATAATCTCTTTGAGTCCTTACAACTGTGCCTAAACTCGAGTGTGTCCCCAGCCTCTCTTAGACCCCAACTTTAAAGTGATGTTCCAAAGTTTGACGTCGTGAGCGTTGGAACTTGGCGGTGCAGTTGCCCGAACCTACATTGTTCTTTCCCATACCCTTGCCGCTGCGAGGTTAGCGTCAAAGGCAGACTTGTTCATTAGTAAGACAGTCAGTGGCTACAAGCGACAGGCTGGATTATGGTGAGAGATAGGAAGAGATGGAGGAAGGGAGGAAGAGGGAGAGAGAGATGAGAGGAAGGGTTGGTGGAGGGAGGAGGAAAAGAGATAGCTAGAGGGAGGAAGAGGAGTAGGGAGGGAAAGTTGTCAGGAGCCAGGGAAGAAGAGAGAGAAAGATCCTATGTAAAGAACTGTCATTGCTACACTGCAATAGACGTCTGGTTTAACTAGTCATTTAGTCTCATATCTAATTATTTTATTTAAAAGAAAAAATAAGTGAAAAAGTCTGGTGATATAATCCTACTTCTTTACAATGCAGTTTTGACTGATTTTTTTGCAACTGAAATTTGTTGTTAACATAGAAACACAGATCTCTCCACTAGTATCAAGAAAATGACACTTAATTCAAGGAAGTTCTTAAAACAAGTTGATTTGTATTGGAAACAAGTGACACTATCTCACCCACCTTTAACTAAAAAAAAGTCACAACTCAATACTAGATTATATGAGTTTTGATGGATTTTTGTTTTTACAGTTTAGCCTTTTGATGGGTAGGTGGGCTTACAGTGAGGTTAAATGTGATTTAAAAAGTGTGAGAAGAGTCAAAGAGAAAAGCAAACATTTAAAATAACATTTGTTTCTAAAACCCCAAAAGATTCTTCTGTCAAATCACTGCACACTCCAACTATTTTACGTGCAAGACTGAAATATCCACTTAATACAATGTAGCCTATGTCTCTTAATTTCATAGTTAGGGTTGGGAAATAATACAATGTTATTATTTATCGTCTTACCATGGAATCATATCATGATGAAATAATGATATTAAGTTATCGGGACACACAATTCTGTTTTCTAAATGAATGATAAAATGCAAATACTAAAAATCTTTCTAAAATCTTTCATGTAATTAAATCTGACACACATTCTCAGATATTATGTCAGATATTGTTATATCAATATCGAAATAATTTCTTAGGATTATCGTGATATTAATTTTGTCCTTATGGCCCAGCCCTACGTATTACATATTTTATTTGCTTAGTAGAGCAAAATTAACAGCCATTGTGTACACAGTGAGTGACAAAGATTTGACTACATATTGTTAAGAAAATATGTTTTTGCAATTTTGCATATTTACTTATTCCTATTCAGGGTCACTGCAGCCTATCTGGAATGAAGAAAAGGTTATTTCCTCCTTGATACCTGTGTATTTTTGAAATTACACAGTGGGGTTTTAACAAGTTTAAAGGCCCCAAGCATCATGAAACTCACTTAACACACAAATATCCTTGTAAACTTTCACTTCAAGGAAAGCCAAAACACAAAAAAGGCAGCTGGGCCTTTGTTGCCTTTTTCCACAAGAGCAGCAATACACAAACTTGTCTGTCCATTTCATATTTGATGATGTTTATTGACTAGTTTTGCCTGTCTGTCTCTTTTCATTTGGCTGATTCTGCTCAGTCTAAGCCATAAATAACCACTGTCCTAAACGTCACAGCACTGCTTATGTAACACAGTCTCTTGTCCTTTTGTGACTAAAATGTCACTAGCATGACCTAACATCAGTTGTGGGCTTATTACTCAAAACAGTAAAATGTTACCCATTAATCTTTACATATATGTGCATATATATCTAAGTAGGCTATATTTTCTAGTTAGTTTTATTTAGTGAGCTCAGCATCTTACTCTTGTTCAGGCACTAAAGTCTTTGACTCTAGTTTAAGCTAATGAGGCTAGTGTTAGCTAACATGCTACTGCAACGTTAGCTGACTATTCTACTCCCATCTGATTATCGCTATTTTAGTGAAATTCAGTACGCACAACATGCAGCTAATTACAAATGGGTTACCTTAACATATCTTAACATATTCTGTTAGCTATGTTTCTAGCCGTAATGCTAACTTTGCCCCTTTTCAGTTCGATTGAAGTCAACACCATGTTCTGCATCATAGGTGGAATGAATTATGGTTGTTGTAGTTCACTATAGTTCTTATATTTGCTGACATTTATTTTATGCACTGACAAGAGAGCTGAAAAGTTGGTGTATAAATGATTATTATTGTTATTTGTTCTTCTCTAGTTTATCATTGCCAGTTTTGTGCATCGCAGCACCCAAAATGATTCTAAAACAAAAGTACATGGGCAGCTATTAATTTAGCTAGTACTGATATATTGGAAACTCTGCTTCTGCCCGAAGAAAGTAAACTTTTCTGCAATTTCTCATCTTAGCTAGCTTAGGGTGCTAGGACCATGACTAATCATGAGGAACACACAAATCAGAGGATGAGGGTAGGAGATAGCTTTTGGATAATTCAATGGTATTTAGCAAGAGGTGATAACAAAAATAATGCCTTATATTTGATTGCTAACTGCTGCTTTCCATTTTCAAGACATGGTGGTTGGACTGAATATAGAACTGCGGTGAGGAGCCAAGTTGGACTCAGTAGACTCCTGAACAAGAGGCATCATGCAACTTAGTCACAGATTGGACCAAAAGGGATGGAAATATGGGATGCTTTCAAATGTGACGTTTTGTGTTCCCAAATGAACTAAATGGATAGGAACACATTGGTACCACAGTAATCACTTATTTGAATGGGCTAACAGGCGAGCTTGCGTTTCATCTTCAGAGGTACTGGACAGATTGGTGAACAGACAAGGACACACACACATACACATACACAAACACAAACACACACACACACACACAGTGTACACAAAGTCCTGAAACTAATTACTAGAAAGTATTTTAAAGTGGAGAAAGAAAGGGAGAATGTGGGAAGAGACAGAGAGAGAGAGAGAGGAATATAAAGAGGAACGAGACCGAGTGGGTGAGAGAGAGGGAGAAGGCGAGACAAAGAAAGAAGGGAAGTCTAAATAGGAAAGGAAAAGAGATGAGCAGAAGAGAGAAAAAAAAGGGAGATCGATGCTTTATCAGTGTTCCCAGACCCCAAAAATCCCTTTTCGCTCAACATCAAGATAATTTGTTTTTTTCCCCTCATGTTGTAACAATTGATTTTATAATTCAATTAATTAATATATTTCCTTGCTGTAGCTGTGGATTCCTTCCCACACACACACTTTCTGGTTATCTTTACACAAAGTGATTCTGCTTAGCTTGTAAGGCGGGGGAGGTAGGGAGAGAAAGCAGAAGCGACTTTAATATTAATAACGGTAACCACAAACCCCAGACCAGCGTTGGTGTCTTGCTTGATTGCTCATTTACCTAAACAGGAACATTTTATGGGCCATAGAGTGTGAAAACCTTCACCCATATCTCAGTTGTTGTGTTCTACAGTGCAAGAAACATCAATCTTAACAAGTCATGTAATTTATTAATGAGTCTTATTTTTCTCAAACAAGTAGTAACGCCTGCCAATGAGGTGAGATAATTTCACTTATTTACAATGTAAATCAATTTGTTTTGAGGATTTTGTTTAATCAAGTGTTTATTTCTTGATACTAGTGATCTGCTTTATTCTGCCTTGCTTCAAGACACTTGTTTCTAGGAAAATTCCTAAAACAAGTAAAACTGCTTTCGAAACAAGTGAAAATGGCAGAATTTTTCACTTGTAAGATAAGGATTTTAAGACAGACATTTAAATTCCTTAACATCCTCCTATCTAGCCTAACAGAGGAACTTAAATGTGCAAAGGTAAGATTAGAGATGCTGCTGTGAGTCCAAAGACCTCACAGTTAAGAGTGCAACGTCTCCGGTATCAGCGGGGCGGAAATGGAATCCAAAAGAAGCAGTTCAGCGGGCACAGTCGGCCCTCGCGTGTAGGGATATCGTAGGGCAGGTGCAACTGGGGCGGGTAGGATTAGGGCTAGGCTCAGGGCAACCCTTACGGAGGAAGCAGCAGGAGGAAGCAGCAAGGGGTGCAGGGGGTTGGCTCTCAGGCAAAACAAGGTCAGTGGATGAATTGGGCAAGTGGACAGAGAAAGAAACTTGGCTGGAGGGAGTTGTGTGGTATGGAGGCAAACATCATTAAGTTAAAAAATCATTATAGGTGCAATATATGATGTGCTACCATCTCCCCCAAATCTCAGTGAGTGGGTAGGTGAGGGCCCTTCCTGCCCCTTATGTTCACGCATAGCTGCTCTTTTGTCAGGATGCAAAATGAGTCTTTCCTAAGGATGATACATCTTTTTACATAACCAACTGCTGAGGTGTCTAGCAGCAGCTATTGAGAGCAAGTGGGAAATCAACCCATCAGCTGACAGGAAGGAAGATACTACAATTGGTTTTGTCTGTGTGGGAGAAAAGACTAGGAGGAAATAAACTCTGGGCAGCCACATTATAGGCCAACTAAGGGTGGGTAGAGATTGGCAACTTTGGGGGAAAAGTTGATAATCCAACAGGAAATATTGAGAAACAATTTAAGGCCAGACATGGTGTTGTAGTCAGAGACACAGCTTAGATATATTTAGCAACCTGGTTGGAAACCAAGGCTACACTCTGTGGGGGTTGGATGCCAAGGTTTTATAGCCAAGTCCAGTTCGCATTTGTGGGCGGTGCTTAATGCAGGCACTGAAGGATATGTCTGAAGCAGCAATGGGAGCCAATCAGTGGTCGTGGGCAGAGGGTCGAGGGGTCTAGGAAAATTCCCGAAACAAGTGGAATTGGCAGAATTATTTCCTTGTAACATGAATAAGATCTATAACGATGTAACGCTGGATATTTTTTTTGGTGTCCAAAAGAGTTTTCCACCCAACCCCTTACCGGTCTCACCCTTCAGTGACCCAAGCTATTGTAATAGTTGGGCAACTCTTTAGTGCCAGTTAGCAGAGGGTCTCCCATTACCTTCAGCTGAACAAAGAGCAAAGAACACTTTTTTCTCCTCTTCCTCCCTGGTTTCTCCCTCCCTTCCTCATCTTTTCATGTCTCTGCATACCTCCACCCCCATACTACCCAGCTCACTCTCTCTTTATTGCTATCACTCTTTCCCTCTCTAGTTGGACATCCAAGTAAGATCCTCAGCTGCCAAGGGTATACCTCTCCTCCCACTCAGACCTCCAGAGCCCACTTTCATACACACACTCACACAGAGAGAGAGAGAGAGAGAGAGAGAGAGAGAGAGAGAGAGCACCAACTTCCTTTCAAGTCTTTTCTAAGCCACCAGAGGGCATTAACATGAATACATATCTCATTATTCCACATTCAAAGTGCAGGTATTCAAGTCATCTGCCTGCCACTCAGAAGTGAAACATGATAAACTGGAGCTTTGCACAGAACAAAGAAATGTTCTGAAGGATGCACACTTCTTGGAAGAAAGAGGGAATGAGACGAACAAACAAATTAATAAAGGCACGGAGAGAAGGAGAGAGATGAAAGGGAGGACACGGGATCAAAGAAAGGGGAGGGAAGAAGGAAGAAATCATGGAAGGAAAGAAGGTAGAAATGAACGAAGAGAGGCTTACACTGAAAAATAAATCCCATCTCAACAAGTCATTGTATCTATTGTTGAGTTTTTGGAAAAGAAGTGAAACTGCATTGGAAATAAGTGGGATTAGCTCACCCTATTGGCAGAATTTCTCACTTGTTTTCATAATACTAACATTTCAATAGTGAATATAAAACTAAATAACTTGTTAAAGGGAACAGTTTTGAAGGGGACACATTTTTCCACACATTTCAATCTCTCCCATCCCATGTTTCCAGCATCTACATAAAACAGAAATGCTAATGAAATCATTATAATAATAAAAAAAATAAATGTAAACTTGTCAGTAAATGAATGCTCGTCATTGGGAATATAACAACTTTTATTTTGAATTAACGCCCTTTCCTGTATATGCATTCACATACTAATATATGTATATGTATTATATTACATATAGGCTAGTTGTTCATGTACGTGTCTTCCTGTACACATACACACACATGCACACACACAACCCTTAGAAGGTTTAACAGCGGTGAGACAAAATATTTTTCCGAATACTATTGAAAAGCCAAAATGACAGCCGGTCCTTCACAGTCTCCACGACTCACAGCTCGTTATTTAAAACTCCCCAATACACTCGAAGGGAATCCCCTTCAGTTGCAATAGCACCATTGTATAACCTTCTTCCTGGGTGTGTGCATATGTGTGAGTGTGTGTGCGTGTGGTCAAAGTCATCTTTTATTAAGTGATAGAAAATAGTATGTCATTTGTTCTGTAAATGAACATCAGTTAGTCAGAGCGGACAGTCATCCACATTTATTAGTTTATGCTGCAGCTCTGGGGAATATAAAACTGGGGCAAATTCGAGCCAAAAATCAGAATTCACAAACAAAGTTTCTCACACTACTTTGATCCAGTCTGAACCCCTTGTACTCGCTTGGCTGCACATCCCCGCGATTTACAATTCAGGGGTCTGGCCCCGGTCTCCTCTGAGGAGGCAGCGAAGACATAGAGGAGTGATATTCCTCCAAAAACTAATTGGGCCTTTTAGAAAAAAACTGCCATAGCAACTTTGTTTTGTCAGGGATAACCATCTGGGTAGCATAAGATCACCATAACTGTCATTTCTTGACAATATTTTGACATGAGTAACTCCTACAAGTGGCAAAGGAGTCACTGGAAAATAAAAAATAGAATACACAGACTTTTCTGTATTTTAAAACAAAATGTTCCAGACTTTTTAACCCTTATTTATCCAATTAAAATCAACCGCTTCACATTCATCCAGTTACACACATGCATACCTGGGAGCTGCCCAGTACAACCACAGTCTTCTAGTATCACACATTCACTTCCTCCTCCCAGCAGGTCCAGGGATTTCAACCCTGCTCCTCTAGGCCACCACCTTCATGTTGAATCTTGTACTAGGTGGATCCATGCTTGAAAAGTGCAGGGGTAGCGATTCAGTTGGAATCACTCGGCATCATTAATTATCAGTGGAGGATTGATCATACCATTGGTTCCAATTTGTCTTCCTGGATTTGAGGTAATGAGCCTCTTTCTTTTTATTGCTCAACTCAGTAGAGAACACACACATACACACACACACACACACACAGGCGTCAAATATCTTTCTATATAATCTAATGCATATACAATTACACACCCACAGACATTCAAAAGCACACACAAGAGCCCATCCACACACACACACACACACACACACATTCATATGCATGCACAAATACAAACTATTCACATATACACCCACACATGCAGATGACCCTCAGATGCATGCACACACACACACACACACACACCATTACATTAATTAGCTAATACATCTTCTCAGGCCCGAGCCATATCTATCACTGTGGATATAAAGTTACTCACACAAGAAAACAGACAATGACCAGCAACGACAAAGACTTTTCAACAAACTTATCTTGTTTCTAAGGGAGGAAGAGGAGGAGGAGGAGGAGGAGGAGGAGGAGGGGGAGAAAGAGGGGAAGAGAGAAAAATGAGAGGGTGGAAAGGAAGAGCGAATTTGAAAGATGTCTTATCTTCCCAACTACACACACACAGACACACACATTATGTATCTATTGGCAGTTTCACAGAGCAGTCCTGTGTCTACATCACAAATGCTTTACTGTACCTCACTGAGATAGCTCAATACAATACTGGGGAACAGATGGCCGCTGTGTGTGAGTGTGTGTGTGTGTGTGTGTGAGAGAGTGAGAGAGAGAGAGAAAGATACAGAGAGAGAGAGCCTAGAGATACCTGGGAGGTTTGGATCAATAGTGTTCTCATTTATGTGGTATCAGAGATCCACAGAGCAACCACTGTCCAACATACTACAATCAATGACCTGCTGTTCTGTATGTGTTTGTGTTCGCAAGAAAGAATGAAACACACGGAAAGACAAAACAAGACATAATAGAGGACTTCCACAGACATAGATGTGGTTCATTTCTGTGTTGGTTTTGATGTTGTCTTGTTTTAAGAATTTCATGTGTCATGTTCTGCCTCGTTTCAAGATACTGCCACTTGTTTCTACAAAATTCATGAAACAAGTGAAACATTGGGGAAAAGTGGAATTGTCTCACCCCCATTGGCAGTTAGAAAAATAAGATTTCAAGACTGAATATGAGACTAAATGAGGGGCATTTTTTTCTGCAGTGTACAACACTGTGTTGAGCACCAAGGTCACTACTGACAACACATCTTTATGCCTCTGTCATGACTCATCAACTTAAAAGTCTGTTACTGGCTGTGTTGGTTTCGTGGACCCTCTCTCTGCTGTAGCAGTAGTCAAAGAGATGGTAAAGCTACTTGGGTTTTCCTTTGCTGCTTGGAAAGGCCTTTGCAACAGCATTTATTGACATTGAAACTCTCAATTGAGCACAATACTATTAACAATTATTTGCATCTAGACCATGTGGCACTAAAACTAAGACATTAAAAATAATCTTAATGATTATTGATTAGTTGTGTGTCTGCTCTGCCAGGCAGGTTGGCCCACCCTACTTATTCAGTGTCAGGCGAAACCTGGGCACTGTGACCCCACCAGTTAAACTGTCAAAGGTTATTTATTACGCTGATAGGTATATGCCCAGAGAACTAAACACAACCCTCTTCATTTAATAATATAACACCTTTGGCAAAGAGAGGATGTCACTCTTTGAGTTCATGCAATAAGGCTGTTATAATGATGGATTTATTGAATTTATTGATAAGCATGCTCCATTTTCTAAGTATAGCATAAGGAAGCATGACAATGCATGGTTTACTGCCAATCTATCAAATTTACTCCCATGAGCATAATGTAGCCTGGGCTAAGGCTAGGAGAAAAGGCAACGAGGCAGACTGGCTCCTTTTTATAACTGCATAATCAATGCACATCTACAACAAAAAAGACAAGGCTGAATTTTATCTTGCTGGAACTTCTGGAAAACTAAATAACCCCAGGAAATTTTAAAGGCCATTAAGTCCCCACAGGTTGCCAGTTCTAAAGCCATAGAGTTATCCCCATGCCTTGTTAAGGACTCCCTTCCCATTTCTTAGAAATCTGAAATGTTGGATTGTTTTAATGAGCACTTTATTGCCTCAGGCCCCTCGTGAATTCTGGTACTGTTTGTTTGAACAGTCATGTTACTGTTAATCAGACATTTTGCTTTACACCTTTCACAGTTTCAGAGCAATATAAAGCCATGTAACACCTGGACCAGCAGCCTTAAAGGTGATTAATGATTTTATTGAGTCCTTGGACAACAAACACTTACTTATCTAAGGTGTTTGACACAGTAGATCATGCTATCATAAAGGAAAGCCTTCTCAGAACAGGGCTGGCAGAACAGAATGTTGGCTGGTTTGTTGATTATCTTTCAGGAAGATCTCAGTGTGTTTATGCTGATGGATTTACTTAGAGTTCCCTCAGTGAATGCAGTGAATGTGTTCTCCAGGGTTCAGTATTGGGCCCACTTTTGTTCACTATTTATACCAGTAGCCTTGGTTAAAATGTACCCAATGTATGTTTTCACTTCAATGCTGATGATACAGTTATATACTGTTCTGCACCTACACTGAATCAGGCTCTTAGGCACTAAACTCAGTTTAGTTTAACAAAGATGATGTTTTCAAATGTGAGAGACAAAACAGCAAACCACAACGAAAGCAGATTGAGTTGGTGAATTTCATTTGATGACTGGTGTTTCTTTTAATCTCCACATCGAAAGTTGCTGAGACAGAAGATATTTTTATTTTAGAAACAAATCTTGATTTTCTTTTGAGTCTAGGAAAAAGTTTGTCACCACATTTTTACCAATACTTAATTATGGCGATTTTGTTGTATATGAATGCATCAGTTCAGTGCCTTCAGATGTTAGACATAGTTCATCATGGTGCTTTGAGAGTTACCAGCTGTAAATCAAATCTCTGACTCATCATTGTACCTTGTATGCTAGGGCTTTAAATCTCTTTGTCCATGCGTAGGCTTAGTCAACGGTATATCTTTATTTATAAGGCCATTCTGGGAAAGCTTCCTTTGTACCTATGTGCCTATGTTAATCTGAAATTTGGAGCTCAGTATAGTCTGAGGCCCCATGATTCGTTTTTGCTGACTGTCCCCAAACGTCAAACAGAGTTTAGGAAGAAAGCCTTCATGATCTCTGCCCCCGCTGCATGGTAGACTGCTGAGAGACTTGAAACTAAAGGAACTTAAAGGCCTAAAGGACCTAAAGGATTCTAAATTCTAATATATTGTAAACTCTAATTGAGTTTAAAACAGTTGTCTTTTAATTGCACTCAACCACCTCTCTCATCTTTCTTCTCTCTTTTTTCATCTCTGTCTTAAGTGTTATATATAATGCAGAGAGAGAATATTACTAACAGAGCAAGAAAGGGATTCATACACATATGTACACACACATGCACGCACACACGCACGCACACACACACAAGCACACAGACCAACAATCCAAGAGATACCTATTCAACACAGGTTATCCTGCAGTATATCATAGGATATAATATGATGGGATTGGATTTGGTATCTTATCATGGCAAGAAAAAGTAAATCTAAAGTAAGCTCTCATACTTGACACAATACCCTTACATCTATTCACTGCACGGGAAGATATAAAGTTAGGGTGTGTTGTACTGCAGCAAACAGCACTGGAAATATCCTTTTAAAACACATTTCATTACAGGACCAGTCTCTGCTGCTGTCTGCATTCAATCCAGAGAGCCCTAGGATATTAAATCAGAGCGTAATATGATTAGGATAGGACGTAATATGATATGATTTCATTTGATGGAGTGAGCTCATATGCGAGGGAGAGGAGAGAAGAAAGAGGGAGGCGTCTATTCTGTCCTGTGCTTTTGTATGGCATGATGTGATCAGATTTTTCTATTAGTGCCATGGCGATGACAGCTCTACAATACAAGTCAGTTGGTGCTCAAACTAAACTGACGGCAGGACATAAGAGCTTTAGCCCGCTACCTACTGCTATATCCCTGGGTGTTTCCCTGCCTGGACTGGATCTCTCACTCTCTTTCTCCGCTTCTCTGATTCGAAACTGGTTCAGAGACGAGAGATAAAAGGACCAGCGAGCACATCGTCTTTTTTATTTTGTTCTCTCTTTCACTCTTTCTTTCTCTCTCTCTCTCTCTCTCTCTCTCTCTCTCTCTCTCTCTCTCTCTCTCTCTGCATGTCTCATTTCCTATTCACTCCAATTCTCTTAAAATCTTAAATTCTCTTATTCAGTGAGCAACATATTGCTGTATCCCTGGCTCTTTACCTCCCTCTCTCTCTCTTTACCTCTCCCATTCTCTCTCATCCTCGGTCTGGTTCCTGATTCTTAACTGGGCTGGAAGAGGAGATAAGAGGACTAGGTCACTTCCTGCTGCTTGAACCCAGCTACTTTTCTTTATTGCATTCATCTCTCTGTCTTTGTCTTTTTGATTTTTATTCAAAACCTGGATGGACTAGGTGCCACTTCACCCCCTGGAGCACTCTCATGGATGTTTCCTGTGTGCTTCAGAATCTATATCTATATATATATAGATATAGATTATAATTTAATATAATTGGCTGCATTTATATAGCGATTTTATCCAAAGCACTTTACAATATATGCCTCTCATTCACCCACCGCCAACCTTGTGATGAGTGGACAACCTGCTCTACCACTGAGCCACAGCCACCCCATATAATATAATGTAATATAATTTGGATACTAGTAATGCATTTCAATCTTATGCTCGCTTGACAATATACAGTATATCCAAATTATATTATGGCCATTCAAAATATATTTTGAATTAATGACATGCACAAGTGAAGTTTGGACCATTTATACAGTAAACACAATGAGCAACACCCTTCTCGCAATTAGAGCTGTCTAAGCTTTTTTTTTTTTTTTTTTTAAAAAGGAAAAGACAAGATAGCCACATGCACTTTTAACGAAAAGAAGGTAGGGTATAGTAGTAGGTAGGGTATAGTAAGTAGGGTATAGTAGTAAATGTCTGTATTTAAAAAAGAAGGAAAATAAGTTAAGCTGTTTTTAGTTAACTTGAGTTAGCTAAAACTACCAAAGAAAGTAGCTACTGATTGCGCAAAAACTTGCTAGAAGTCTCCAGATGAGGTTAAGTTGCATATGAATATATTTTACATACCAGCACTGTGATCATCACACCTCTTTGGATCAGACAAGCAAATTTACTTGTGTCCACATCATCAGTCATACAGACATGTTGCCAAATACTTGGGGGTCACCCATTAAATGACTACACTGGCGTTTTGGGAAATTGGCTTGTTGGTCAACTCACCTTTTACATGTTAGGATAGGAGAACCACCAACATCATCTCTTGTGTCTCTGGTAGATATTTCTGTGCTGTGCACATGCTAACGTGTTAGCATACAGTATGTTAAGTTCCTGTAGGTAACAAGCATTATCTAACGTAAGAAGATAGACCTTTTAGTAATGCAGAGTTGGTGTTTCCCAAGAAGTCAGTGTAGTTCTTTAACTACACTCCCCCCGGTTTGAAAAAGTAGCTGAAATTGCTGCTAGTCGCTTTGAGAAATAAAGTCGCCAGGGAATCTGAAAAAACGTAGCAAAGTCGGCAAGTTGGCAACAGCGTCTGCGTTCCCAAAAACTGGTTCTTTGGCTCATTGAGGTTTAACTCAACTAATGAGATCATTTCTGCCTCCAGAACAACTCTGCCGCCGAGAAATGGTTGCATAACTAAAACTCCAATCTGCTTTGAGGTTGAATTATGGCAGAAAAGTTTACTTTCTCTGGGTGAAATATCCCCGCTATAAAATAGTGATTCAACCCTCTACCCGGTTCACGGAAGTGTTTCCATTTGCTGTTCTAAACACCCAGTGTCTAGTAGGTCTTTAATCCTCTGGTGCACAGGAAGTGATGCTTTTCATGTTTCTGGTTTGTTTGGAATAAACCAAAGAAGAACTGGGTAGTTAGCATGAGCAGCCACCATTGCTGAACAGACAAAGAAAAGAGCGCCACCTTCAGAAACTCAAACTTAGAGATACCAGTTTTCTGCAGGGCGATAGACAACTGCTTGCTGCTGCCAGAGTCAGTCTGCCTGACATATGAAGGAGCGTGTGTCAATTGCATGTTGGAGAGCACCAAATTACAGGTAGTAAGATTGCCGTAATCTGATTACACAGAATGTAATCTGTTGAGGGTACTATTAAAAAACGCAGTGATCAGACTGAAGATACTTTTGATAAAATAGTTGATTACTTGTACTTGTTCTTACTCAGAAACATGCTTTCAGGGGAAAAGGCGTTTAGGTGAACTAACATAGTTTTGCACTTGAAACTTGAAAGGAAGAATTCATTTCCAAAACACTACATATCCATTTTGGAAAAAAGTAAAAAATAATTACCTGAAGTTCTATATTCTATATTTCTAAAATAGAGAGGAGCAAGTCTGGAAGTGTTGTCATTTTGCGTTTTGTACCAAGATATGGGTTTAACGGCGAGAATTATCCAAAAGTGAATGAAAGTGCTCAGAATACATGGGCTGGATTGTATTATTGAGTACAAGAAAGTAATCTGTCATTTGTAATGAATTACATTTAAGTAATTCCCAAGTAATATGCACACCCACAGGATGAGTATTCATATTACACTGACTTTCCCCGGCTCCTCTGCTTCGGCTCTGATCCAGATATTACATTTTCTCATTAATCCAGAAAATGATTAGTGGTGACACAGATAGATGAGTGTATCAGAAACGACCTAACCTTCACTAGAAAAATGGAAAAAGACACAAATTAAAAGAGAAATCATTTTGATGTACAATCCCATGCAACATCAACTATGAACAAAAATTCATAAATCAGCAGTGACAGACATTGGACCACACACATTCTTTTTTGGACTTTTTTCATTTAAAGAAAAGATGGAAAGATTGTTGATCAGAACAATATTGCCAAAGCAGTATACAAAAAGGGGATAAACAGTCATACCAATGAAGTAATGGAGTTGACTGAGAGAGTTGAGTATAGGTCAGTATGTATGTCAAAGCAACCCAAGCTTCTCTATATGTGAAAATGTGGTAGTGGGAATAGAGACATTGTTAAAAACAGGAAGAAAAGAAGTGACTACCCCAGTCACCAAAGCTTTTCGTGTGTGAAGCTGTCACTAAGTACTCTAACCTGTAAAGCTTTCAGGGTCAGCTTCCCTCCTGTGCGCTTTTGAGACCATTAGGCCGCCTGAGGAGAGGGAGAAGAGAAAGAAAAGAGAGAGGAGAAAAGAGGAGAGGAGAGGAAAAGGGAGTAGAGGGAAGAAGAGGAGAGGGAAGAGAGCCACGTAACTAGGCTGGTCAGCGGGAGAACCAGGAGAGCTCCCGGTGGCCTGCCTGCCTGGTTTGGGTTTGAGTCATGGTCACTGGCCAGTAATTAACACACTGAATGCAATATTTAATGTACTTAGGCTACAACAACATGGAGCAGCCGATCTGCTGATCTTGGTACAGCCCTACCCCCCGCTGTCATCTCTTGGTTTGATCCTCTGCTAATTGGCTATGCATTGCTGATGCCGCAGACGCAATTGCAGCGTGTGAAGTCTGTGTAGAAAGTAGAAAAAGAGAAAAGGTGGAGCCGAGAGAGGGAGCGAGAGGGAGATAAAGAAGAAGAAGGCAAAACGCTGTAAAGTTACTGATATGTTCACAAGCACCAGGTCAGCCAGAATAAAGATGCATCACGCTAGAGGATCACACATTAGCTTCTAGCTAAAAAGACACGTTTGACAAATGAGCAAAACAAGACAACTGCCAACACACTCATGTCATCGTATAGCGAGCATGTGAGATGTATAAATAAACGTCTGGACGCTATAGTGAAAGTAAAGAGCTATGGAGATGCTGAGGGAGTAGTGGTCCGCCACCAGGAGCAGCCCAGCATCAGCTCTTGAGGAAATGAAAGATGGAGGTAAACACGCTATAAAAATAAATATGAACATGGATATGTAGCCTATATACTGAGAGTATATTTGCCTAGCTTTTGAAGACACTGTAAATAGTTGGCAACAACGTTGGATAATGTGAGCCCAATCATTTTGTATATTGTGTGCAGTAGTAAAAGGAGACATTTAAGATGGTCCATAACAGTAAAGTGATAAAGAAAATTGTGCTTTTACTTATTCCTGTACAAAAATGGAGAGTGGCAGTGCTGGTACTGCAGCAACAGTGGATAAAGAGCAGGAAGTGGCAAGGCTAACAGTCCAAAACATGCATCTTGTTAATGCATCCTGGTAACAAGATTGAGCTACATGCTACATGAGATTACCAGTATGACTATGAACCAGAGGGACAAATTTAATTGGTGACGGTAATAATCGTTGCACAAGCAATATCCCATCTCTTTTAAAATGTAGTCATATTTCAATGTTGCTCTCATTCAGTAGCAGCAGGAGTAGAGGAGCCTTTGGAGAGAGAAGGAGAGAGGCCTATTACAGGGTAATGAGACAGGGGAAGCACAGAGAAGCTTTTTGATTATTTTGCCCCGACCTCTGGCCAAAGATTTGGACCTATTTTCCACTAACACCCACAACAAAACATCAGCAAGGTCTCTTTGGGAGTGGACTTCAATTACTTTTACAGGATCAGCAAGTGTGCGTGGGTGCGTGCGTGTGTGTGTGTGTGTGTGTGGGTGTGTGTGTGTGTGGGCTGAAGGATTGAAGGATTGTGACAGAACATTAATATATGTTGCGTAAGGTGTTGTGGTTCTCCAATTCAGCCATTGCCATCATTAAATGTTTCAAAATGTATTTCTATTAGATGGTACGCATCTAGAGAGAGGGGAATGAAGAGAAAGAGAGAGATTACAGGGAGAGAGAGAGCAAGGGAAGGAGAGAGAGAGGAAATACAAAGGAAAAACAAGGCTCAGTAGACTAAGGTATACACCATGCCTGTGTGAGTTCAAATCCAGTTCAGAGAATAAGAGTCTGGGCTCATTAATCTTACTATTACTTTACTTATTACTCCCTGGGAGCTTTGTTAGACTGCCTGTTATATTACTTTTCCATTACACCCCCGAAATAGGTGATTGCATCCTCTCTTACCTTTGAAAGTCAGGATAACCAGGTCTCCTCTCCTGTAAAATCAAAATAGTGGGAAAGTACATTTTACTGCCATTTTTCAACTAATTTGGTTTAGTGGGAGACGATGACTAATTTTGAACAGAACGAATCAGGGGATGGGGGTGGGATCTAGTTTTTGGATAATTTAACAATTTTTTGATTAGTAACTGTAATAATTATTACTCAGATTGAAACAGTAAATCGGTTCATTACTCATCACTGGGAAAGATGATGGTATTAGTCTAACGCCTTACCATCCAATACTGAAACGGATCAAGACAGATGGGAGCAATAGAAAGTGTGAACAGAATAGAAACGGAGGAAAGAAAATGAGAGGCAGAAAATGACAAGAGGATAAGAAAGTCATTCCCATAAAGCCCCTCTCCTCCCCTCTCTCCTTGGCCTCTCCTGGATGACTCACTGTCAGGTTGTGGCTTTGCCCACTGCTGATGGAAAATCCTGTTTGATGAAGCGCCAGGACCTTGCTAATCTAAGCCCTTTGGCAACAGGGGTCACTGGAATCAAACTGTAAGAGAAAAAAAGGCAGGTTTTCCTCTGCATATTAAAAAACTCAATTTGACGTCCTCCATTACTGATATCCTGGGGGGAAAAACAAACATATAATATTATCAATTCAAAACTGAGCGTAAACCTGTTCTGGTGTTATGGACGGTGAGTGAATGTAGGTGGTGACTGAACTTCTACTTAACTGTCATTTAGTATCAGATTGAATCTTAAAGTCATTTCTTTTCTAAGAGGTGAAAAATTCTGCCCATGATAATTCCATTTGTTTCCAATGCAGTTTTGCTTGTTTCAGCAAATGTCAATATGTTGAAAAAAGGAAGAATCATGGAAATTCTCTGATTTTCTCATTCTTGTTTGTTATATATTGCATACATCTCTATACTCTCATTCATTCATCATACTGCATATACTGTATTTTCTTATTTTTAATTTGTTATTCTTCATAAGATACAAATTCATACATTTACACCTTTTTCATTTAGTTTTACTACATTTAGTGTTGTACTTGTAGGTTGAAACAACTGACTGCTCTTGAAACAAGGCAGAATAAGTATGGGGCGCCAAATGTAACCCACTGAATTTCGTCACACAAAATCCAAAAACACCTTGTTTGATTTCGTCCACGAAATGCATATGGGCGCCTAATGTTATCCCGTGGATTTCGCCCACGAAAACCATTTTATGCCACGATATCCATTCCGTGATACACAGCATGCATTTCATCCAAAACATTTAATTGAAACTATGGAGCAAGGCAACCTTTCTCCAGCAGCAACAACAGCGACAGTGCTGCATAGCCTACCAGAAATTGATTTGGTACCAGACAAAGTGAACATTTATTGATATGAAAATGTGTGGATGTTTAGATTTGAATTTAGCCACCGCTGTTTTGAATGGGGAATGCAGGTGATGCGTTATTGTGTTTTTCCTTTCGCTGGCATTTTTATTTTCCCCTGACCGTGCAACAAGTGCTACTTCTTGACACTTTGAACTACGTGCCTACAGTTCAGCTATGCAACAATCCCTTTAAAGAAAGTATCTCATCCCTCAGATCGATAGTCATTTCTGTGTGAGTCGATGTCCCTGGAGATTAGTCAAAATAATGTCCTGTGAAACACACACCGCTTGAGTTGGGGTGTGTGTGTGATAAGATGGTGTATTTGTCCTCTGTTGGGTTATTAAGTTAACAGCCGTATCCAACATCATAAAGACTGATCACAGGAAGTCATGCTTCTGTGAGGCACACGTGCGCGCGCATATACACACACACACACACACACACACACACAAAAACATACAAATACACATATCTGCCTCACACACTGCAGATCAATCTATCATAGTAGTGTCTCATTTTACTGCATGGACTGAATGCAGCAGTTAGTTAGTTTGTTCCTGGGAAGAATTACTTGGAAAATTTTGAATTGGACATGGAAGGTGCAAGTTTACAAAAGGTGGAGGAGTCTGTTAACCTCCCTCTGTGATTTTTTTTTTTTTTTTGCAAATCGGCATCTCTTAAGTTGTTTTAATACAAACGTTTTATATCATAATATATTTTGAGAATGTGCTCATTAAGGGCGATGTTGAACATGAATCCTACAGTTTGTGAGTTTGTTAATCTGTATTCTTTATCATAATGCTCTAAAAATGAACATGCAATCAGTTCTGACAACTGAACCAATTCTGACTTCATTTAAAGCATAAATCATCTGGTGCCAATGCAACCACAACGATTCAGCTCGCTGTGTTCTCTGTCTGATGTGAAGTCAACACTGGTGTCAGTGTTGAGACTGTGGCTGCGGAGTTGACAGGGGTCACTCCATGACACTGCAGATTTGTGTTTTCTAGAGGCTGAGAGAGAGAGAGAGAGAGAGAGAGAGAGAAAGAGGGAGGGAGAGAGAGAGAGAGAGAGTGTGTGTGTGTGTGTGTGTGTTCTCAGCAGTGTGAGTGTTTCTCTACAGAGGAGGCGACTCTCCCTCCTCTCTCTGACACAGAGACACTGA
>CABFOQ010022551.1:0-25502 GCA_900660455.1 Gephyroberyx darwinii
CAAAGCCATCCTCACAGTAAATAAACATATCAAAATGGCCAACAAAAGAGGCAGTAACTGGCCTGAAAAAAAAAGAGAAAAAGACTTGAGTAACAACAAAGCGAGGGCTCTTGGCTATCGGATCAGAGGCGGGAGAAATTCGATGGCCGCGGTGTGAAGATGTGAAGGTAAACGGGGAGGGCTGCTGCACGGTACCGAAGGCCTGCAATAAGATGTCATTCAATAGTCGGCGAGCACACACTGGAGAGCAAAATGTATGGTACAAAATATTGATGTATGGGAGCAGGCTTTGAAATGCACTATAAGTCAACAACAAAGACCCATCAGGAGCTTTTAGTGCTAAATCGGCAGGTATTTTTGACGGACAGGTGGCAGGCTGCCTTTTTACTTCAGCTAACTGAATTATTCACTGCCAAGGCTGTTGTAGTGTTATTGTTTTTTAGTATTATTTCTTTTTTACAATCAATATTTGAAATAATGCAGCGTATACAGCGGTATTACATGTTTCTTTTTAATTACATGCACTTATGGTGCCAATAACGTAGACTCACCCCCTTCATCATAGCATAAACGAATTATGGTTAATTGGAAAAGTAATGGCTTTCAATAGAGGATTCAGAATTTCTTTGTTCAGCACTTTGTTTTACTATGAACGTAAATCAATTTATGCCCAGCATTTACTAATGGGGAGCCATTGTACAGGGCTTCTTTGTCTGGGTGTCAATATTACCTGCAGATAGCCCAATATTGAAATAAAGTGTCTCAACGAATGAAATCTGTCTAACTGTATAATATTTATCAGGAAAGAAAAAATCCACTGTGATGTTTAAGAAGAGCGGCGCCGCATGTGGTTGTCCAAGCCTTCAAACGTCCATCGCTCCCCTCGGTTGTTTCGGAGCCTCGCGTCGGGTTTCTTTTTAATATGCCAATGAAATCTGGTTGATTCAATTGAGACGCGGCCTCATGCCGAGTCCGCGGTGAAGACCAGGGGGTGCTTTAATAGCTTCTGACAGGGAAATCAAAGATCAAGATGGAGTGCTGTACTAAATGACAGGTCTTTATTAATTACAGGGCAGGTGGGCTTCAGCCAGGCAGAAACAGTGGCTTGACTTGTAGCTGGCTTAATAATTAATGAAGCAGAACCCACTCCCCGCAGAGGAGGGAGAATAACAGTTATAAAACCGACTACACCGATGATGAAATACCGTCCAAGTTTACAGACATATTTCCATCTGCCCAGGCAAGGATACAGTTCCATCACGGCAAATGAGTCCTCTCTCTCTCAAAGGCTTAACGAGTGTGAGATGAGATACCTGCGCGGCAAAATCATCCACGGGATTTTTCTTTTGTTTTTCTAAAAATCTTCACCTGCAGTGATCAATTAAAAAATCACTGTTGGTGTAATGAAGGAATTGAGCAACAGCTATGTGTTTTTTTAGTGCTCCTACTGAGACATCTGCAACGTGGAAAACAAAGTCTCAGTTGTTTATCTACAGGAATGTTAATAATACATTTCTTGTGAAGTAAATAAAATTTAAAAAAAACACGTTGATGAATTTTTTTATTTATTTCTTCACATTCCATCTTTTTTCTCTCGATGGATAAGTGCAAGAAAAACAGGAAACAACTAAGTAACGTCAAATCAATTTCCTCGTGTGAGCTCTGTGAAGTGTAATGCTTGTTGTGACACCAAAGCAGATTTCACATCTGTCCTTCTGGGAAGCATCACTCCGCCGCGTGTAACATGGAAAACACGCCTGCTGCACAAACCTGCGAACAAGCCGACTCAGATCGGAGAGAACAGAGGAGGAAGGCGGTGTGTTTTCAATTAAAATGATCCAAATCAAAGTTGATATGTGCTGTGGATATGCATCCGCTTTAGGTCAACTATCCCAAGTGGCATTACATTCAATTACATTGCATAATGAATCAATCAAGTGAAGTCAATCATAACAAATTAATAAGAGCAAAAGTGATAACTGTGCAGCAGCGGCGACTGCAAATTCAAGTCGAGGAAGGGGGGGATGAGCCGCCGCAGATATTGGAGACGATTATCTGCATCGCTCAGATATAAAAAAAAAAATTTTTGTGGCAAATTAACTGATTTAGTCCAGATTTAGGTGACAGATCATCACCGACCTCCACTTCCTCATGATTAGTCTCCTCCACATATCAGCAGAGTAGCTGTGTTGATATCTCTGTTCTCCGTTGACTTGCATCGTGTTTGGGTGAACTCGTGCCCTGCCCCTCAAAAAAATTTTGGCCGCACTGCACCCCTGCTGTGGCGTACCGGGTTAACACGGACCAGGCATGTACAAACCCTGACAAGTAGCAGGAGGTTTTCTATGTTCGAGTCAAATAGGGTTAATTCCTGGCCAGACAAGATAGGCGGCCACACACAGGTTGGGGCGACCCCTGACCCCCTCAGCATTATGTCCAGAATGAGGGCAACTAGTGCTTCTCTGCTGATTTGGTGGGAGCAGAGGAAACATCGACCCGGCAGCGTTGGGTGGATTTTCTTCCCTGGGCTTCCTGACTGATTACTGCTTTCCGAAGTAAAGCAGACCAACCTTTCTCTCAAACGTAAACACATATGGTGTGGATTTGTATCATATAAAGGCACACATTCTTTGCCGCTTAACTGTTTTGGAGACAGCATTATCTTGAATTCTCGGCCGATACAGTATTTATGTCTGGCATGCCAAGCCACCGCGGAGCCAATGAAATGACAAAATACTTCAAACAACGGGCGTCCCGCGAGTGGCTACAACAAACAGGCGCGCTCCCTCAATGGCGGGTTATTGTGTGCCATTTCATGGAAGGGAGCCATTACATCTTCACCTGTGGGCAAGGGAGAGCGGAGATGAGAAGCGATGGGGCTGTCGTGGCTGTCAGCAGACTGCTTCCTGTTTCTCTCGTGGCCTGTGTCCACTGAGAACCACAGACAACTTACTCTCTCTTAGGTTGAGGTGTCCATTTATCTCAAGGAGAGATGTCAGGGGTGTGACAGATGGGGAGAAGACGTAATATTTCCTTTGCCTGATACCCAGTCAGCCGGTAGACAACTGTTCTGTCCGCAGCCTTTGTGTCCCCGTTCTGCTGCGAGTTTGGAACGAGGTACTCAAGCCTAATGTTATTAGTTTAAAGGCAATTTGGACCTCATCGCAGAGCCAATAAAGCCAAGTTATTCTGTTCAAAAATCAACCTGGGCAATCAGCATTTGCTGCTGATGCTCTAGTCCCTATTGCTGTATTGGGATGAGCTCTCATTACGAGCTAAAGCTATCTACATCATTATAAGAAGTCTAACTGGATGAAAATTCAACCTTCATCTTATATGCAGCCAGCTGATATTATTACCCATAAATATCAATAAATAAATGTCATTTGTCCTCATTCTGGCACAGGAAATGATTCAAAGTCAATGATAGGGGGAATGATTTCCAACAATGATGCCATCCAAGATAATGTTATTTTCTCAGATCATTTAGGCTCATTGGTCAGTGGTAATTCTGGGTGACTCCTGTCACACTCCCTTTGTTTCAGATGGCACTGAGATGCGTGGCGGCAATTTTCTCAATGCTCCAGATTTTGTTTGATTGGTATGAAACTGAAACACCAAAACATTAGGCAGATTGGAGTTTTAGTTATACACCCGTTTCTAAGAGGCAGAGCTGCTCTGGAGGTAGAAATTATCTCATTGGATGAGTTAAACCGCGGTGGGCGGAGCCAAAGAACCACAGTTTTTCTAGCTAAGTAAGGTCAAACTGAGCAGTGTTGCCAACTTGGTGACTTTGACAAGATTTAGTGACTTTTCAATCTAGCTGTTCTTTGGACCATGAGGAACAATGTTAATATTTTGACTCCCAAAACAATTGGTGCAACTTGGTATGGATGATGCTGATGCCTAGGAGTTATTTTTTTAAATTTAATTGGAGACTTTTTTGAGCAGCCATTAGCTACTTTCCTTGGAAGAGAGTTGGCAAGGGACTAAATGCAAGAGAAAGGGGAGGAGCTAGCTAATGTTATGAAGCCTAGCACTCTTGCTACTAACTGAAACAATGCAATCTAGCCATACTAAGTTATCTAGGTTAGCTAGTTAGCCTAGCTGACCTTCCCAGTTCAAACTAGCCATACTAGCCTATAGCTATCTAGGTAAGCTAGTTAGCTAACCTGCTGACCTTCCAAGATCATGGCTACTATGGTCGTGAATGAATGAAAAAAGAAGTCATCAATTTTATTTTTATGTTTTGACCAGAGTTCCTTCTTTGCCATTCAAGTTAGCCCGTTAAAATGGTTCTTTGGCTCCGCCCTTTGAGCTTTAACTCAACCAATGAGGTTATTTCTGCCTCCAGAGCAGCTCTGCCTGTGAGAAGCATTTATAAAACTGAACACCAATCTGCAAAAATCAGATGAATTGACATGAAAAAGAAATGCCTCTCTGAACTGCATGAAAAAAGAAAAGAAATGAAATGCTTCTCCCAACTAGCACATATGCTTTAAATAGAAAATAAGTAAATATTTGTATTTGTACAAGATTCCATATGGTTAATTACAGCTAAAAATATCCCCTTACTTAAGTTAGAGGGGAATACCATTGAAATTGAGAAATCACATGTGTTTTTCTTATGGCACAGGACAGCGCAGCCAGTATTTATGACCATGAACAGCTCGCTCCGACAGGCTGAAACCAGAGAAGCAAGACTTTAATCTGTGATTTCATACTGAACTAATGCACAGCTTGGAACTGATCCACTGACATGAACAGACTGACTTTTATTTAAAGAAAAAAACAACAACCTTATGATCATAAACTTATCATTGGCACTGTCCCAGTCACCTCTACCATCTTTTACAACTCATTTTCTATGGAGCCGCCGATCCATGTGACATAACAGATTAAAGGACAAATCCTGTTTCTTGTTTCTGGCTATGGGTGAGAGAGAGAACACTTTCTAATATGGTCCAAACCGTCCCAGAACAGAGGCAATATATTTCAAACTGGAAATTATTTCCTTTTGATGTAGTGAGCAGCAGCTTCTCTCACTTGTCCTGGTGTCCAAGCATAAAGTACAGCCGTTTGTCAGATGTGTTTATGCTCTAAGGAAGTAGGCCTGAACATTTTCTGAAGGGCTGCCAAGCTGCAGTTTTGAGGTAACTGATGAACATGCAGATTTCCACTGTTTTCCTTTCGATAGAAGGGGTCACATACTTACACCACGCCATGTGCAAGGGTATCACTGGAATGCTGCAGTGCCCTGATACACATGAAGGATTAAGATGGATGGGGAGAGAGTCAAGTCATTAGAGTGAAAATAATTAATTTTTTCAGTGAGGTCTACTTAGCCTGTAGCCGATTGCTTACACAAATCTAGATCTCTTAATGAATGGTTGGAAAATCTAGTAACTCATTTTCAACTACTGTAGATTATTGTAGATTACTATAGATTTGGCTCCTGTGCAGCATTTTGAGATGATGGAAATTCATAGATTTACCAGGAATTATGAATACTGTTTTGGTAACCATATGTTTTATAGTAGTAGTAATAATAATAATAATAATAATAATAATAATTAGATAAGATTAGATGGCTCTTTATTGTAATACTAATAATAATAATGATAATAATATAATTCTACTACTACTAGTAGTAATTATTATTATACTTATAATACATTTATAGTAGTAGTTATCTAAAGACAGAGCTTCTAAATCAATAAAAAACATAGAAAATATTTTAAAGTGATTACAAAACAACCCCCATTAGAAACAAAACAATATTAAAAGAGGGCAGAAAGTGTGTTTTAAGAAGTTATAAAAAACACATTTTAACACTCTGGGCTAATAGGGTGAATCCACAGCGTCTTAATTAAAGGGGGGCGGGACGCTCCCCCACGTTGTGATTTAGGCTGATAATTAGGTTTCTTTTTACACCCCAGTATTTCTTCCTACAGGTGAGAATGAAACTCACACACCTGCCCTATCCAGATGTGAGAACAGCACTCTTCCATTGTAGGCTCTATAAGAAGTACATCTCCCATCTCTTTTGTCTCTTTTTTCTCGGTCTAATTTTCTTGCATTAAAGAAAACCTGCTGCTCTCCTTAGCTCTTATTATTTCTTTTTTCCAGCACTCGTCTCCCAGGAACGTGGTCAGGACGCTGCACTATGGCTTTGAACCGTACATTCCTTACAGTTGGTTGCTTGTGACGGTCATCTGGTATGGCTATTCCACCGCTGCACTTATTATAAGTTGCTCTGAGTGAGAGTGGCAGCTAAATGCCTAAAACATAAATGTAAAAGTATTGAAGCGTTGTTTTCAATTCTGTATGAAAGCTCTGATTTTTCTGAAGAAACTGACAGCTGTGACTCTCAGAGCTTGTTTCTGGTAGAACTAGTTTAAGAGGAAAGGCTTTGGCTATGGGCCACTTGATATCATGAATTGCACTGTATTAGGTCCATGTATCAGGCCCCATTACACCTTCATATCACACAAAACTGATGGATTTGATAACGGGGCCGATTCCATGAAGAGGGCCAGTGCAATTTATTTGAACCCAAAATTGTGCAATTTCTACAATAAATACAGAGCACTAGCCTCTAAAACCTTAAAGGTTCAATAAGTAAGGTTATTACTGCCCCACAGCAAAATAACCATAATATTGCACTCTATGTACAATGCACATACCACTTTATACCTGCACATGTGTATTTATATATGCATCTCTAAGATCAACCCTGCTGCTTTTTCATATTCATACATTTTCTATTCCTATTTCTATTTTAGTTTATACGCCCTTATTTGTCTTATTGTTATTTTGTTTGTGTTTTTTTATATATAGATGTGTGATTTTATGTGTACCTACCCTGTTGGAACGTGCCTCGTCCAAAACATTTCATTGTCCAGTATGACTAAGTGATGCTGTACATTTAACAATAAAAGACTTGAACTTGAACTTGAATTGATCAAAACCAATGACTCAACGATTACCTGTTCAGGTGCTGAGATTTCTGGCTTCAAAACTCTCTTTGTACTCTGTTAACCCTAACCCTAACAGTGTCAAGAACCCCCCCCAACCGCCAACTGGTGTTGCATGACATTTCCTTCTCAAGCCAAAAACCCCCCAAAACAAAGCCGTATTGTAGGTAGCCAATGCTGAAATTAGCCAAGGTTTCATTGAAAATCACCTGGCAGCACTCTCCGGGATGCAAGCAATCATAACACATTTTTACACACAAAGTGTGTACTTATAAGATAATCAATGAATAGAGATCACCTCCTTCTACGACATATTTCAGAACCGTTTGGTCAGTAGTTTCCTCATAAGTAATCTGTAATATCGGAACAGGCAGACGTCAACGTCAGCTCCTATTATTCCAGTATATTATATTATTATTCTAGCTAGCTTACTCGTCTGTACTGTGAAAATGTGAAGTTATTATTTACAGGCCACCGTAAACTGTGCCAGCCTGCTTGTGTCGTCGCAATGCCTTCCCTCACCAATAGAGGTCGATAAAGGTATGGGCATATTATTATAATATACTGTAAATACCATGTTCATATTCATCCGTTGTCTGTTTTAATCCGTTTTAACCGGGGAGCGTTTACTCTCACTTCACCTACTAGTGAGGACCATTCAAGTGAGTCAGAAGTAGTGTGATGTTTTGGAGCAGTGGAGCACACAACAGAACAGATCCTGGCACATCCATACAGTCCATCATAGCATTGGACAGCGGTAGGTATCGTCTCGGACTAACCCTGAAGGGTGTGTCAGTTAGGGAGTAAGACTGGAAGCATTTCAGTCAACACGCCTGTCTCCCCAATAGCCTGAGCCTCCACTGAGCTGCATTGTGCAGTTATATTGAGTGATAGTGCTTTCCATTTCTTTTCCATTCACTTTCCCCCCTTTGAATAATTGTCACAGCCAATTGTGGCTATAAAATAATTACTGTACTATTGATTGATGCATTTTCTGCAATGGGCCTGGTGTCTTTCTTATTTGCAAGCTTATTGGCAAACAGTCGGTGTTGTTCCAGGAATTGTAAACACAGTCAAGAGATCTAAATCTCCTCGACTCCCTCGTCTGTTTTGTTGCTTGTGTTTTTGATCCTCTTTTCTTTGTTTGTACTTGAGACTCCTTTTATAAGCCCTCTGTTTTTGTTTGGATAATCTCACCTGCACATTTTGTTTCATCATTGTGTTTTTATCGCTGTCTTTTATTGCTTCACTTCTGTGTTTTATCATCGTGCAATAAATAAACTACTGTAAATATGGCCCCCAGATGTCACATTTATTCTCCCTAATGAAGACGTAGAAAATCATCATGACACATTTGAACCGTGATGACAGCAAAAGATTGCATTAAACCATCAGTCATGTCAATTAAAAGAGTTTTTTTTTTTAATCTGGCAACTAAAACAGGATTGTGTAAAATTCTCTCTCATCCCTGTCATGACTCCTGCCTGTGACTGGCAATACTCTATGGCTGAAGGACATGTGCAGTCACACACACACACACACACATTTGTCCTTACTTATTTATCCTAATCCTAATTCTAATCTTAACCCGAAACCCAAGCGCTAACCCTGAACTATCTCCTTTTAGAAGCGAGTACCGGCAGCATTGGAGGATTCGTTTCATGTTTCTGTCTTTGCGGGGTCATCAGGTCCTCATAAGTACAGAAATACACACACATGCTCACACAGGTTCTGGCTCTGTGTCATCCAGTTTGCATTGTACTTGTTAAATTTCCTCTTTTTTTTTATTATCCTCGTTTCTAAGGGACTTTGTGACAAACCTGCTTGTTAAAAACGCTCTAAAAATAAACTCGACTTGCCAGCGTTCTCACTTCGCCTTTCCTTACGGCGGGGTTACAGATGGACGCTTGCCGTTTAAACCACCCAGCCTAACAACACATCTACTGTTTTCTTTCTCTCTCATTGACAGGAGTGGCATTAAAAGTTTGTTGCCGAATGCACCTTGTACATGATTAACTATCTTTGCTGTATTAAAACACACTCGCGTAGCCATCTGCCAAGTGCGATTGTGTTCAACCACTGAAACCATTTCATGAGAAAACTCATTTTCAGCCTCTTAATTATTTTTCATTACAGTGGCGCTGAGGAGTAGATTGGAATTGGACAGTAATTGCCCGGCCTGAGCGGTGAAACAATCCTGACACATCAGTCTAGATCAAGTGTGACAGGGAGACATCTCACCACTGTGCAGCGCCCATTAGCCGGCTTCCTCGTTTCTGATCTCGTAAAAAAAAACAACCCTTGGATTGTGGTCAGTGCAAGGTCAGCGAGGCCGCCTCTTAGGGACGCAAAGTGCTGGCGGCAATTTGCGCAAGATGTTGATAACCTTGTCGCCAGCGATGCACCTGTCCTTAAGCGTGTCCGATTGTGAGTGGCTGTCACATTCTGGTGCACTTTACCTTTCTCCCAGCGCTGCCACTGGAACTAAAGGGGGCAGCTCCTGCAGGTTTAAGAAGGATGTGTTCAGCACAGCTTGTGAGGCTGCTGTTAGGATTATCTTTTCTTTTTTTCCCCATCTGCGCTGTGATAGAAAAGCTTCTCCAAATGTACTATCGTGAGCAGTGCTGCCAATCAATACAGCTCTCTCTGCGAGAGGTAAAAAAGGGGTCTCTGTTGTCAATTCTGCTTCATTCCCCCTGCCTGTCCTGCAATCTGGGCTGATCCCGCCTGGGTTGGCCAGTTTCATGTGGTAGTGGAAATAAGAACACATAGCATGTCAGGAAGTTGGGCTCTCTCTTGGCCTTAAGGTTGGAAAATCTCAATTCACCAGTGCAGCGCTGAGAAAGTGGTGTACTGCTAGCATTGCAGTGTGAATGTACTATGACTAGGTTCTGTAATTGATATTATTTAACCTTTATTAAACCAGGCGAGTCAATTACTCTTATTTAGTGTACAATAACAGCCTGCATTGGTGCTGGTTACACCTGGAAAAGAAAGAAAAATATAGGAAACTGCCTGAAAAAAAAGAAATTCCCAAAATGTCTTGTCAAATAACTCTCCACACTGGTTAGGAATCAGGAATCCTTCCATTGTTTTGACGACATTCCCAGACAAGTGGCTGGAAAAGGGCCTCGGGCTTTGGTCTCGCTGAGTGGTCTACGGCTCGTTTCGCTCTGAAGACTCGGCTGCAGCCAGGTTTCACAGATGGATGGACAATGACCTTGAAGGTAAGAAACAAATCGCCCGGCCGCACCTATGTGCCTGGACAGGAAAGGAGATCCTGCATGTCCTCATTCTTCTCCTTAACCCGATTGTATCAAGGTCGATCTTTGCGCTGTGAAATAAGGACACGCAGGTTTTTCCTGGGGGCAGGGCAGCCACGACACCTCCCCGAGTCAGGCTGTTCAATAAAGGCTCAATAAAGATGTGGTGGCTTGCGCATTTATTGCCAGGATGATGGGAGAGGAGCGAGTACTGAAGCATGTGTTCAGTGGAATGATGTACATGGTAGACACATGAAACCAGCACTATGGTTGAACCCTCCTGGGCTCCACAGGGTTATTCTGCCTTTGATCTGCACTGGATCACTATATTAGTGCACCATAATGAGGACAGATGAGAGGGATCTATGATTACTGTGGATTAATGAGTGTGATCAGGTCATGAGGCATTACTGCCTGAATCTGAATCTGCAGCTGGTTGTTGTGTGGATGCCTTACGAATTTAATAAACTGTTTGCAATTTTTTAAGAGAGGACATGAAAGTATGAATCCAATAATCAGGTTATAGATTACTGATTTAAAAAAAAAAATCAAAATATGTTTCTAGTCAAATAATATTTTACTCAGATGTGAAAGTGTGCACATCCAGTCTTTTAACATTTTATATAAGCATTCTGAATTTCTGAGAGTGGTTTCAAAGCATCCATTTCTGTTCTGAGACAAAACACATTTCAAATTTCAAAATTAACAACTGATGTATCTTTAAAATAATAAAATGTTTTTTTCCCCCCACACATTCTGTGTTGTCTGTAAACAATAGCAATATATAATATCTGCAAACACTGACGATGTATAGCTCAGTATTTGTACTCTCTCTGTTAGCTTGCAGCTAAATTACCACAATATTTTGGGTTTGAGATCATTTTTGTTTGTTTAAATGATAATAAACAATTAATTATTTCATTTAATTAGTGTAATAATGTATTAAACTTTTTCATGAATGTCACTGAAGAGGAGATTACTCACTATACCTCACATTCCTCTTAACATACAGTAGATTCATGGGTACAATAAATTGTGACTCGTGTGTAATATCCTATATACATTATATATATGTTACGTTATATATATATAGAGGTTATTGCTCCCTTCACCATTTAATATAAAACACCATGTTTATGTTTGTGTGATCTCCACAATACAGATGGATTTCTGCAATAGTTTGCTGTTGTAAACACAGCTAAACTATTCTGTCACCGTGGAGTGAAATACTGTATATTGAGTCAGATAGATCAACCATGCAACATTACATTCTTCCTCGTGCTTCCATTACCAAGAGAGGTGCTGTATTAAATTTGCAGCCATATGTGGGAAAGGGAATGTGTGATTTAAAGTTTAAAACAAAAATGTGTTGTGTTGAAAGTCATTCATGCCCATTTAGATTTTGGAGAATAATGTTTAGAAGAAATGCATTATTCTCTTGCAGAAAATGGCCTTGTTGCTAGAGAAAAACACTGACTGGAGTAAATGCAGCTATTTTTACCTTGTTTTATCTGGAGAGGCGGGTGAGCGGAGGTGAAAACAACTTTTCCACTCAAGAGTGGGTGGTATTGTCTAAGGGACGGCTGATCTGTATGCCTTACCACCAAGAGAAGCCACTTACTCCATCATCGCAGAAATCCCTGCAGTGCAGACTTCTCTTGTACATTTACAGCCCTGAGTCCGGCCCTCTATCCTACCTGTTAAGACAGAGAGCTAAACATGTCCATCTTACTCCATTTGGCATGAAATACACAGGTACAAGATGGAGAGGTGTGCTTCTCTCTCTTGTCTGTTCTTTTTTTCCCTCTAGTTGGACCCGGAGACAGTCTACTGTAATCACAAGGACGAAGGGGTTGCGTTTTTATGAATCATTTATAGAGAAAGTAACGCACTTGGAAGGTAGAGTGCCTACTTTGTCTGTAATTAGTCCAGCACAAGATACCGAGTTGCTTGACGTGAGGATGCGTCATCTTTTCCAGAGAAAGTAGTCGGCTGCTCGCCAGACGTCACCCAATGACGTCACCAAATGACGTCATAGGCTAATTTGCACATCACTGCGTTCGCTACAGCCGCCCACTGTCAGCGGAGGGAGTGGATACGCTGTGCATGATCATCAGACCTCTTTGGGTTTGACAGGGAAGCAGCGCATATGTGCATCAGCTGTATCAATTGGTCGCCATATGCTTTGGGAATCAGAACATTAACATCAGTCCCTCAGGCCCAAAATACTAGATTCGTCTCTACTCGCTTTGAAGACATAAAGTTGCCAGAAAGGTAAAGCCACTAAGTTGGCAGCAGTTGCTTTATTAAATGGTAGATATTGTTTCATTTAATACAAAGGTTTTAACAATAGTGAAGCTTCTGTAATACCTTCAGGACTTATTTCTTATCTTTTTACCAGGTAGCAGGGCTGGAGTACTTTTTGTAGTACTTTTTCTGATGTCTTGGACTTGGTCTCGTGGCTATTTTGACACAGACTTGTCTTGGTCTGGGACACTACTGGATGTTGACTCAACTTTTTCCTGCCTGTCTAAAAAACTGGGTAACAAATCGGTCATTTTATTGATGTTTTGTACATTTTCTCCCCAGCACTACAATTGAAGGGATTTCCCCTTTAGAAACCCGTGAATGTAAAACCTGTATGCATTGATTCGTCATTTCCTATATTGATTAGTTGGATGTTGAGGGGATGGTACAGAGAAGATTGGCAGATATATCTACATCTCTGTTCATGCTAAAGAACCTCATTTGTTAAGACATGTATGTTTATGACGGTTTATTATTGTCTTGGTCTTGAATAGGACTTGATTTTCTCTGGTCTCGGTCTTGACCTACTTTTGACCTGGTCTTGACTAAGGTCATACTATATATATATATATACACAATATTAAGGTATTGTTCATTTAATAAACATATCTGTATAATATCATGCTGTGTAACCAGTCCAGAGCATTTTTGAGAGTGAATCAATACTTCTGAATGATTACCCTTGTCACGCCCCCTGTAGCTGCAGTGAGCTCCTGCACAGAGCTGCACAGTGATGAGTGGGTCTGACAGTGGTAAGTGCCAAGATGTGGGCTGGCATTTCAATGCACTGATTGCCGGATTCATTGAGGAGAAAATGCTACAACATCTCCGAGATGTGCTGTTGAAGATCGAATGCCTCGTGATCACCAAATTGAGATGCCTTAACAGTTACCAACCGTTGCTGTGGCGATAACTTCCCAGTGTGCACCTGAGCAAGGCACTGAACCCCTAGACTGCTCCGGTGGTTTTTATCACCATCTCCCCCATGAATCATATCACCTCTCCCATAGCTTCTGCCTCTACTCACTCCAGTATGCTTTTATCTCTTCTACTGTACCTCGCTCCTTAGCTCTATTTTTGATTTCTAGCACCTCTCATGCTAGAGGAGGAATACTGCCAGGGTGTTACAGCTCTGACCTCATCACCATCGGTTGCTTGTAATGTTTCTAATCAAGGAATTGAAGCTTTTTCTGAATAACTACAATGCAAAATGTGGTAAAATGTGTTCCTCCTGGCCTTCATAATATGTTTGGTGTGCCGACTTGATAAACCCCAATGACATTTTCACAACCATTTCCTACATCATCCATCACCATGCGAAAGCAAAACAGCAAGTTTTGATTGTAAAATTGACAGCAAAATGCTGTCTTCTGTTCTGTTCTGCTGAACACACAGCGACAGAGTACTGTAAATTCCAATTCTGGACAAGAGCACAGCGAGCTAAATAATCCTACACCAAGCATTTCATGGGTGACCTTTCCAGCCTTCAGCATGAGAGACAGTAATGTGAAAGCCAGATGGAAGAGAGAATGATAGGGGTTCAGAGGGGGGTGAGCAATGCCCTGTGGCTTCTGCTCGCGTTAGGCCGGTAGGAATTTCCAGTGGCTTTTTTTAATACATGAGAGATGTGCTTAATTTGATAATAATCACATCAATTTGTGACAGCGAGCCACTGTCACCGAAATCCAGTCTGCAGTGAAATTCTTCAGCAGTGCTTTGAAAAGGTCTATCGGTTTGGAGCAGCCGAACCAGATGGAAATCAGAATGGTGACGAGAATTGAAGCTTCTCCACGGGACTTCATAGTGGGTGCTGTGGTAATCTTGATAAACGCTGGATGTCTATATGAAAATGTCAAAAGTGTGTTCGAGATAAGAGGTCACGCAAGGCACATTCTACGCATCAGATTATGAGACTTTGTTGTATAAAAATACAGTCTAGTTTTGCTCTTTCTGCTTTTCCGCCGACTTACAATGCCAAGAGATCTGCTTTTTTTCCAACAGTGTTATCTGTTTTCACCTTAGACCTTGGAAATCTTCCTCTCCAGTGAGTACGGAAAACAAAGACATGTCCATACAATAAAATAAGGTTGTCTGGCTTCAGAGACTTTGACAAGGTGACTCATAAAGGGGCGTTGGAGATAGAGAGCAAGACATGCTGTGAAAGTCTGGAAACTCAATCCCCTTTTGCTCTCGTGGTGATGGATGTGCCTTGGTGGACCATCCGTCTGTGATGCAACCTCGTAAAGATGTCATTTACCCAAATCAAAGACAAAAAGGAGCTTGTTGTACTTACTGGCAGTCTGAAGGTCTCCGCGAGTGCACGTCTGTCAGAAACCTATGAAGTGAGCAACAGAGTAACAGATAGAGAGATCACAGATAAAGCGAAGTCACCCAATCACTCACTCACGGAGAGTTTTTAACAGCCGTTAAATGATGTCTTCCTGTGATTTTTTTTTTTTGCCTCTCATTATGTCCCGTAGAGTCCTTTATGATCTCAGGCATGTTTCCCATGATGCCCCATCTGTCTGTCCTGCTGTGACAGAGGGCCCGGCCTCCTCTCATTCCCATCGGACAGCTCCATCACTCACCTCTGACTGCCGGTATCTGCACATCAAAACAATGCAACGCCAGAGTGAATTAGTATGTCCTTCACCTTGGGTGGAACCCTGTCATTACTTTACACAGACTCAAGGAAAAAATATATGATTTAGCAGATGTTACAGGAAGTGCCACATTGGTATGTCCTCAAAAGCTCTAGGCGCTGTGGCGTTGTTGTGTTTGGAGGTGTTTTTCTTCTTCTCTCACTTAGGGTAGCATTGAACACGCAAGCCAAACTCGAGCTATGTGGAATTTCTGAACGACACACACCGATCCATTTGGTTAAAACAAGTCTGGAATTGAGCTGTGTGTTTTATAGTTGTCTTTAAGTGCCCCCTGTCCTTGTGTACCTACTGTGTGTGCATCTCACGCAACAGCTGCTATAAAGGAGAAAGCAATTTTCCCCGTGTCCTCAATCCTCGTGTCTTTGAATTGCACTAAAAGTGTTTTTAGGTGAACTGGAGTTCGTAGCACTCTGACAAAGACTAGGGGAGGGTCGGTCAGGAGCTCTGTCCGGTCACATTGTGTGAAATCCAGATTATGTGTTGTGGACATGAATGATGTAAAGATGACTCCATCATGAAGTGGACACGCCATTGTCACGTGTTAGCTAAGGGGCTAAAGGGCTAGCTAATGGTTTAGACGAGTAAAACAACTTTGGTTAAACTTGGGGTTAAGGTTAGCCTCAGGTTTTGCTGAAAATGTTGCTAGTTGTGTCTCGTTCACGTAACCTTTTTGCAGTGGGGAGTTTCAGAACGGCACACACATGCACGTCCGCAGGTGTGCACACAGGCGTGAACACAGCTGCGTACAGCTACACACAACAATCAAGATATCATTTCTCCCTCCTTGACAATTCTACTTTGATGACCTTGCTGCGTTCGGCTCCCCAACACAAACTGTTTTAAAAGCCCTTGCCGCTGAGTTAGAGAGAGCGGAGCGTCTGGTGTGATATGGATCGATAGCGGGCCCTGGTGAAGTGCGGCTCCTTTATAGCCGCTGAACCTGAGCTAGAAGGGTTAAAGGAACGAGGGGGAGCAAGGGCAAGCCTGAACGCACAGAGAATCCATGATGAGGAAGGAGCAGGGTACGGAGGAAGACCGAGGCTGGTCCGAGAAGGCAGCGGACACTCCCAGCCCTCCGGTTCTGGGAGAACAGAGGAACATATATCTAGATAGATGGCAGCAAAAAGAGAGATAACGTCCAAGCAAATCTTCCAGGGTGATTTAACAGGAAGAGGGGAAGTAGGAGGTGAGTGACGGCGAGGGAGGGGAAACGAAAAGGAAGCTGCATGCACATTTGTGTTGTGGAAACTAGGCCACACATTTGCTGTAGTACTTAAAAGAGGAATTGAGACTGCTTGGCTGGTGCATAGACATGCCTCTGAAGTAGTAGTCAAAAACAAAAACAAAAAATCAATACACAGTATATTTGTGTTGATTTTTACCCTTTACACTCACTACATTTTTGCCTGAGGAGCATTCCTTGCTAAAGATCATTGGATTGAAACTGATGGAAAACATGAAAAACCACCGTGCAAGTAGAATACAATGAAGCTTTCACTCTTTGCATGAAACCGACCAGACCGTCTGGGACCGCTGGGTACAGCGAGACGTCATGTGAATAAAAACACAATGCCCGATCTAGATTACATATGTTCTGAAAGCTTCGCTGAGGTCAGTCTACAAGTCTTGAATGTGCTTTCATATGGTCAACCCTGGTGAAACGCCAGGGCCTGTGACATCTTGGGTCACATGTGGGTGTTTTGCTGGGAAGAGCCAGGAGCTGTGTGGCTGTGCTGGGATCTGCTCTCTGCTGCTGTGGAAGAGCTGAATCAGTGCTTCGGGAGAACAAGGGAGTAATTGGCCCGGAGCTGACTTTCATGTTATGTTGTTTGCGTGCTTCTCCTGCAAAGACAATGGGCATCACCAGAGGCAATACATGCCTATAAATAAGACAGGAAGCACGGAAGGTAATATTGACAAGGCAAGAGTTGGTGTATGAGTCCATTAGTCTTATAAAAAATGAAGGCAGGCGTTACTGGTCAGGATATTCCCAGGGTGGGAAAACAACCCAATCAGAGACTGTTGTGCCGAACTGCATCTAAGACAATGCACGCGAAGCCACTGACCTGAACTGAATCCCCCAAACTTCTGCTCTTTTCTTAGGAGTTGTTAATGGAAAAAACTGACTCAACTGAGATGCATTCACCAAATGTTGCCATAGCATTCACTGTAGCTCGCACAGTGCATTCATTCACTTCATTCGACGGGTGCTGGGGTTGTAAACACTTTTTTGAAAGATCTTTTATTCGCGTGTTTTTTATTTTCCCATGGGCAACCTCTAAGGAAAGCACAAGTTATATTTGGTGCAAAGGTTATATTAAAATTCATTGCATGTGGAAGATTGCAATCAAGAGTAGCAACGTTGTTTTGCAATTTCTCTCTCATTATAATCAATCATCCAGATGCTCGAAATTGCCAAACAAGACCCTTCGCAAAGTGATCAGTGTTATTTGGCAAAGGACATGAAGGATATGAATGTGCTGGCTGATGAGTCCTTGGTCACATCGACCAGGCGAGAGAAGACTGGATACTCAATAAAGGCCATTCAACATCCATACATCTCTTTCAATTTCCAAAAAAACCCCCAAAATATTATGTAAACAGTTGAGTGAATCATGAGTGACCATCTAAAAAGATCCCTTCATTTCGCCACGTCAGCCATAGAATAACCACAACAAATATAGAAACGCAGCAGCCATAGATTGGAAGAACACCCTCGAAGCTCAAACCAAAACTGTGGATTTAACAGAAATGTGTGTTAGCTGACAGCAAACAGATGTACTTACTGTATGTAGTGATACTGGAAAATGGGTAGCGCACTACAAAGGCTGTCTCAAATACAATTAAATCACGTGGTGTGTTAAGGGAAAGGAGTCATGATGCATTCACACTGTGCTGACATTTCCGTTTAAAGCATTTAGCTGACACTCTCATCCAGAGTGACTTACAATCAGCGTAGCAGTAGAGTAGGATGCAAGCCCTAGATTCCTGCATTACAAGCAACCAATAGTAAGGACTGCAAAGGTCGAAGCCATAGGCGGACTGGCCATCTGGAGTACCGGTTTTCCCTGTGGGCCCGGGGACTGTTGGCAGGCGGCGAGCCAAACAAGACCGATACAAAAAGATAAAAAAGATATTTAAAAAAAAACCCAGCCTGACTAGGTCAGTATACAGGCTGGCTGGCTCCGTGGACAGAGAGGGGGGGGTGCAGGCAAATGCCACAATTTAATTTATCTGGTAACACTAAATTAACAGCATTGCACCATCATGCTAACATCACTGTGCAGCTAGCTATTGTGATGCATTCAAGTGCTGTCAGAAATACTGGCGAGTACACATGAATGACCTAACAAAGTGATAAATACAACTAGGAGAGTTATTTCATATGATACCTGAGAGATGATGAGATGTCGACATAAGAGGCAAAAGCTGAGTGAAAGTTGGCCAATGTCAAAATGGATGGTGAAAGTGATGCTTTTTGTTGTTCATGTTATTGTTATATCGTTATTAACCTTTAGTTAATTCATTAAAACATTGATTACATACCTGATGCACTCACTCATCATCCTCTGCAGCACCAAATGTCTCTGTTGGTGGACGAACTTGGTTGGAAACCGAGGCTACGCCCTGTGCAGGTTTTGTAGCTAAGTCCTCTTTAAGACTACTAGGAGAATCAGGCATTTGTAGACATGGCAGACGTTAGACATTTGAATTAACACTTGTGGGCGGGGCTTGAAGCAGGCAGTAAAGGGCATGTCCGAAGCAGCAGTGGCTACCAGTCAGTGCATCTGGCAGAAAAGGAATCACACAAGGCCCCTAATGTGGGTCCTCTTGAGTGTTATAGGGTCTGAACAGCTTGACTGAAGCATGCTGGGGCATGCAGCCACCAAAAAACTATTTTTGTTAAGGGTTTGTTAAGGGTTTTGTTATTATTGAATGCACAAGTCAGATTCAGAAAGATGGGCTCCTTGATCTAAAGCGTCATCTAAATGTTCAGGTTTATCCCGTAGTTATCTAATAACTAGTTGGGGCAGGAGAAATAGATTTTGCTGCAACAATGTTTTGGTTAGTTTTCCTGTTACACTCCACTAGTTAGGATGTACGTTAAGTCTCCACAGTGCAACTAAACCAACAGAGACACAGCTTCAATCTAACTAGTTTCACTGTAACATTTAGTGGAGACTTTACACTCCAACTTAAGATCGAACGCTTGTTCAGATGGCGCACCAGCCTGCAGCGACGCTTTTTAATCCCCCCCTTTTGTGTGTTTTTTTTACACAAAATAGAAGCAAAATGGGATTTTTGAAGGACTTTTTGGAGAGATGAGTTTCCAGGTTGAGAGATAGGGAGCGAGTAGGCATCACATCTCTCATGCTATGTTCTGAACCATGAGTGGCCAACGATAGCCTCTACATTTCACAGATATTGTCTAATTGAAATGTGTATCTCTGTTTGATCAAAGCACTTGTCTTGATGTTTTTTATCTTGATGATTTCATAACACTCAAATCACAGAGCCGTGATTATTTATTTATTTAGGATGGATGTAATTCCTTTATTTCAAAATAAAGTTAACATTTGACTGGACTATCTGAAATCCTCACTAATAAAAGCAGATACTGACTTCTATTGAGAGTGACACATTGGAAACATAAATGTACATAACAGCAGTATCTTGTATTTCCCCTTACATTTTTTCTGGGATGCTTTTATAATACTTCTTTCCCCCCTAAATATCCATTTATCCGTCGTGTGGTAGCGTCCATTTCCTGTCTGTTATACCGAACGCCACATTAGATTAAACCAATAGCTGCCATAATTACATTACATAAACTCATATTGCTTTGGAAATGTGAGTTTGAGGTTTCAGAGAAGCCCACACGTTCGGGATTGTACTAAATTTATCAGTCACTCCATGCTCACATTGCTGCATGTGTGTAAGTGGGTGGATACTGGACAATGTTATGCAGGCAGCCGGTTGGCAGCTTTTAATTGAATGTCTCTACTGTACGTCTGTACAGACTCCTCTGCACTTACTCTATATATGGCTGCTGCATGTATTATGTGGGTATATTGTGCGTGTGAAGAAAATCCCCAGGAGGTGTTTCGTTCTTCACACCTCGGAATAACAAACCATCGCTTTTATTGTAATTTATGTCATTTACGTCTCCAATATCAACGAGTTAAGAAAAATACATCGTTTATTTGGTGAGCTGCAGTCGAGCAGCGTGTCAGTGTTTGCTAATAGAGACAACGGCTTCATGAAGAAATGGGGGCTACTGTTGCAAATCATAACATGTGCAGTTGTCGCAGGGAAAAAAAACAACCAATGCAGGCAATGCAAACAGAATATGCTTACTTAAGGGTTTTCCTTTTGTATAACTTGGCAGAAGGCAGGACGGTTGCACAATTGTGTGGCGGGAGTGAAAGCAAGCAGACCTTTTCCACCAAGGCACCAATTACTAAGCTGGACATGGTCGGTTTGGGCAGTTCTGGTAATATGTGTACAGTGGACAGCTCAGTCTCAGGGTTGTGGGTTCGATCCCCACATAGTGTCAAGTACCTTTGTACGTCGCTTTGGATAAAGGCGTCTGCTGAATGAGAGTAAATCTTCTTTTTTATTCTTTGTAACCCCAGATGTATCCGTGTGTAATCACTGTTTATCTGCAGAGAAACAGGAAGTGGTTAATTACGCTGTCAGCTTCTTCCCACAGGAAGTGATGAACTGCGTCCGTGTCTTGATGTAGCGCTCAAAAATGAAGCCCCAGTTAATCAAACGCCAAAGTGGCAAGTTCACAAGCTGGTGGGGCCTTCCTGCAGTCATCTCTGCTGACACGTGTTAATATACTGCTTAGAGTAACTATGATCACGCCACGCGTAAATCTTCCGCCAGAGATGGGAATTATTCTCATCTCAGGGCAGTTCAACAGAAAACGTTTTTCAATTAGTGTTCAATCGGTATGGGTTTTTGAGGGCAGAGAACATTATTTTTAGACTAATGTTGCTTTTTTCCCCCTCACCATTATTCAATATCTTGAATTTTTTCCATTTTCATGCCAAAAAGTTACACAATGTTCAGTGTTTCCCCCAGAATATACCTCTGAAACAACATTCAGCCCATCATGGGACACTGAAACCAGACTGATGCCATTGTTTCAGGTGGATCCTTAATGAAAGACCAATGTAGGGCCGATATATCATAAACCTAAATATTAGCCTCAACCTATTATCACTTGAACTCTGCAGCACTGGACATGGTTGCTGGTTACATCCATTTCATGAATCTGGGTCAGCACGTTGTTCAAATGCCTTTGCTGCCATATAAAGAAAGGTTAATTGAGTGAGCATGAACACACCACATCACCGGTTAACTCACGCAGTTTTAGCTAACCAGTTCCTTATCTCCAACAAAACACCTTCTTCTACTTCTTTGTTTTGCTGTTTAATTGTACCTGGATCTTCTGTACCGCAATTTTAAACTAATATTTTAGTTCCTGGAGCGCAAACATTATCCTGACGCATCCCTGCAAAACCTCCCAGTGTTCATAGTACCCTGTTGTCAAGCGTTTGATGTGTGCGACCGGCGTAGCACTGCTTTATTTCTTCTATTTCCAACAGGTACGCGTCCAGTGCACGCTGCTCGCTTTAATTAATATCATAGCAGCTGAAAGTGAATCAATTATGCAGACTTTCCTGTTTTCCTCGCCGCCTCGTACTCCTTTGCCTACTCAGTGCTTCTGCCAGCTGCATCTTCCCCCATCCGATCTGACAGTGTTGGTTATTGTGCATGTTAAGGCTTTGGCAGGAATTGCTGTTTAGTATACAGAAGCTATAGCGAGAACTTGATACTCCTTAATGCCTCTGCTATTAAGAATCAAATCACATTGCAAACACTTCATTAAACAGCCTGAGGCGCTGTCATTGTTTAATGACATATCGATGAGTGTGTTCAGCGGACAACAGCCGCGACACCGCTCTCTCTTTTTCCGCTGCTCCCCGGGGGTGTCATCTGTCACTCCATCTCCTGCTAATCGATGTCTCTGGAGAATGCTGCGGTAGCCCCACTGGTGACAAGGTGCATTAAAAATGTAGCGCTGTTATCTCTGCTGGGCTATTCATTAATTTTGCATGGTTTTGAGAGGTTTTCTAAAAAGCAGCGGTCCTCGGTATGCAGGTACAGCGTGTGTCTCATCATCACGTTGTTTGGAACTGTTCGGGTTATCAAAACGTACTAAATCCACCCCATGAATCTCATCTGAAGCCCAGCCGTGCAAACAATATAGATCATAAAGACATGAGCGCGCCACGTGATTTTCTGGGCTAACACGCCGGGGTGAAACGGTCACGGAAGCTGAAAGCTTTGGAGATTTGTGTCCACGAGCCAATAACAGCCAAGGGCAAACAAAATGGCTGCACCGGTTAACCACGAAAAATGAGAGCTCCATTGTTCCTTTCACCACCTGTCAAGATTACGCTAGCGCAGACACGCAGCCCGGGCCATCCAGGGAAAGGATGTCCTGTCACTACCTCCACCGTAGCTGCCCATCTCTCTGAAAGCCTGTATCATTTAACATGTTTGGGGTAAGAGTTCAAAACAACACTAATGGCCTCTGTGAGATCCGGGGGAAACTTCTGAGGGGGGTATCCGTTACACTACATCAGCGGTGCCGCCCAGCCCGAGCCCTCGGAGGCGTCACACTTCACATTATTTTGATGCTGCATAAATCACCGCGGCCAGCTCTGACAGGGGCCAGTGGGTGATCTCCCGGGGGTCAAGAGGGTCACACACTGGCTTTTTGAAGGCAGGCCTGTGCAAGATGTCAAATTAGAATTCCTCCCCCTTTACCTCACACCGCGATTCTGCATGAACTTCCTGGCAGAGGGGTCGCGACCCAGTTTTCTGCACGTCTGCGCCGCAAATCCCAGAAACTCGGCGTGTACAGTAAAAACGAGACCTGCTGTGTTTCTATATTTGTTGTGGTTATTCTATACTCCGTACTTATAACGGCAATGATTACATGTCCATTTATGTTTTATGGTCAGGCTTTTGAAAAGAGGCCTGCGAGAAGGAGGCGGCTCGTACCAATCTGAACGAGGTGAGGGGGAAATGTGCGCTGTGCCGGCAGGCGGGAGCTGTCACCTGTGCTTGGCCAGACCCCAGCACATCCTCCTCTCTTCTCGCCGTCTCCCAGCTGTGCCCCGGTCACCCACAATGTTGGGAAGATCATTAACACTCCCGGCATCCATCAGCGCCTTCGCCTGAATGACTGCTCAAGTTAAGGACCACATGCTACAGATGCTGCCTGCACCGCCTCCAGTGAAGAGAGAAACAAAATACTTCCAAGACCGTCGCGCTAAAATATTGAGCATGAATAAAGGTGCGTGTCAAAAACCTTCAAGGCATTTTTTAATCAAACAGCAGAATAATATGAGAAAATGTACAGAAACAATATACCATTTATGGTCAACAACCATTAATAGGAAGTCAGATTTCTGTGCTTCCCTATTGATTTTGTTCCATGCACAATAGTTCTGCCTGGCAAGTGCAAAATAGACGAGAAGTTGAGTACAGCAAATGAAGAAACGTCTCAAAAACGATGCTGATTCATCATTGGAGTTCAGGAGGAATTTTTACTCCTTATTTTCAATTAATTCTACTTAATTAGCACTTACTAGCTAGCTATGCTAACTCATCAAAATAGTGTAACATTATGAAATACCAAAACTAGCAAAAACTACATGATTTGACTCTTCGAAACTTAGGAAGCAACCTCAGCCTGAGATACTCACAGGGTCACTCTGGGTCTTGATGAGTCACCCTATGTGAACAAGACACAGTTCTCCTTCCCCCAACCACTTCCCTGCAGGTGCCCTTGAGCAAGGCACTTAAGCCCCAATCGCCCCGGCGAAGTCGCTCAGCAATCATCGGTAGAACATTGTGATTACCGCGTGCAGCTCCCAGATGTGATTGTGTGTATCTGTTTGAATGTGAAGAGGACGTCAGTGATAAAGAGCCTACGTGCCCGGCGAGTCGTCCCCGGGTAAATAAAGGTGAAAGATATTAAGTCTGAAGGTGAAATCTAATTTCTATTATTTGCTGCGAGCGTGCATATTTTCAATGCTCTTGACGTCGCAATCTCTCCCTTATTCGGCCATAGAAATTTTAAGGTCTGCGCACACTGATTCTTGTAGTCCTCGGCATGGAAAATAAGCTGTTGGTTATGTTCACGATGCACCGTGACTCAAAATACTGTCAACAAACAACGTGAACACAAACAAGCCTCAGTATTCCTGTCAAACTCAGGATCAGCTGATGAAGCCCGGCCGTCTTTGTACCAGAAGCTTATAAAATCCATTTTTTTGGGCATGAAAAAGCAAAATCTTCACTTCTTTGTATCCACGTTTAAACAAAGCCAGGAGTGTGGGGCGAATGTGTTTCATCATCAGGGGCCAGCATATTGCAATTATGGATTGAAGCTGTGAGGAATAAGAAAAACATTTTGCTTTGTTGCTTCTGTTCAACATTTGCCTTCATCCACGGCTCTGTGGAAGGAGCGCTGTCTTGTTTTTCTGCAGGGTTTTTTTGTTTTGTTTTGTTTTGGCACGTTCTCTCTCTGTTGAAGGTAAGCGTTTGCAAGGCCGACCAACAGTGGCACATTTCTGATTAATGTTTTCCTCTGTTTTGAATCCAGATAAATTATTAGGCTTTGGGTAGCAAGGCTCCCATCAGATGAGGCTTACAGTATGGATTTATCCCACACCAATAAAGTTTCATACCCAGTGTTCAGGGTCCCAGCATGTATTAGTATTCATGAATCTTTCTTCCTCACTGTCTTCTCCCCTGTCTGCCCCCATTCACTCTTGTGCTCAGGAAATACAGAGCCCGTACAACGTACAAGCCTTATGGATTAATGTGGTGGCTCAGAAACCAACGTGGTCTGGTTGCTAATACCGGGGCAGCAAAGGCCAAAACTCCAAATCCAGGCACTCGCAAGCAAAACGAAGACGTACGTTTGGATGAGTTAACTGTAATGATAAATGTTAGATGAGTGATTTTCACTGGATGGCTCCCAAGAATTAACAGGAATTGGCTTAAGCCTGAATAAGTATGGAAAGCTATCCAGCTCTGTGAATTCCTCCTCTCAGGTTTTCAGAGGGAACGATCTCCACTGCCAGCGCTTAACAAAGTCCAGTTGTGTTTTTGAAATGGCACACTTGAATGTTGTGCCAGATACTTTGGAGAGTGATGGATTATCACTAATGTACAGAGGAGGGGTAGAGGTTGAGTGGAGG
>CABFOQ010022552.1:0-13626 GCA_900660455.1 Gephyroberyx darwinii
CCCTCCCTCGCTCTCTCTCTCTCTCTCTCTCTCTCACACACACACACACACACACACACACACACACAGACTGCTGTACAAAATGTGGATCACTATTGCTAACAATAGCCCTTGGGTGGTTGGTCAGACTATTATTGTAGGTGTTTCTATGCTAATTATGTGTGACTGAGATCATGTCAAAAGCAGTTACTGGAAATAATGTTGTGAGCTGGAAATTGTGAGGTGGAATTACTGTGACTGAAAAAAAAATGCACAGTGCGTTGTACTCCAGTAGTGGCTTTGTCTAACTAGTTCTGTTCTGAACATTTGTTTAGCATTGTGCCACAGCCAATGGATCACCAGCAACATAACAAAATAAAAGACATCATCATCATCATCTTCGTCATCATCATCATCATCATCAGTGAGAGAGAGGGAGAGACCCGCATCATGACCTCCGGTTCAGTGTGTGTGCTCTGGAGAGAGCTCGTTGGCTGACAGGAATATACGTCAGCACCTCTCACCGCTCCAGTATAACCCCCCACCCCCACCCCCAAGCCTCTGGCGGTCAAGCAGACGCAAGTGTAAAAGTAGCAGCTACAACTGTTGCCCGGACTAACCCATTCAACATCCACGTCCCACACAGTCTGACACAGAGGAGTGAGACGGCTAACTGAGGAACAGAGGAGAGAGAAGCGGAAAGTGAGAGGAGACGTGGAAACTTTACGCACAGCCTTTTTCAGACTGGATTTTCTGGCGCGTCATTAAAGTCCGTCTTGGATGGTTTTGACCAAGATTTTGCACCACTATTTGCGTCTTGGATTTTGATATTGTATTCATTTTAACACTAAAATGCCAGTTATGACTATATTTTCGTCGCACCTGTTCCTGTTGGTCCTAAATTGCTACCTGGCTGCTGCATCGGGTAGGATCATGAAAAGGGGCTCTCGGAGCGCACAGGACAGTGGCTTCCTCCAGTCCCCATCGGACCCTTTCTCAGACGGCTTGGATCAGGACATGGTCTCGCAACACATGTTCAAGCTGTATGAAAAATGCAACAGGGAAACCCGCCTCAGAGAGGGAAACACTGTCAGGGCTTTCAAAGCCAGCCAAGGTGTGTGATCAACCTGTCTACAATAGACAACCGACAGAGACAAGACGTCCCGCTGCAGGAGGGCTGTGGTGCAGTTTCAGATTGTTTTCATGTAAACTTCATTATGGAACCAAAACGTTAAAAAATATAGTCTGGCATTAGTGAACCATCTATCCAACGTAACATATTCACATGTGGCGAATGTGTTTTAGAAAAAGTCAGAAAGTGCCCTTGATATTCCAGGGATGGTTATTATAAGTTCAAGCGCTCGGTGGGCTGCAGGGCTCGACCAGCCGCTCTAAATAGGTAGGGTTGTTTTGGAACAGTCTGAGAATGCCGTTAAGTGATTTGGGGAGGCTGCGGGCTCACTCAGTTTGGGGCAGCAGCTGTGCTCCCGCTGCGCGGAGTCTGCAGCAGATCAGCATCTACCGCAGACAGACGCACAATATGCGCAAGAATGCGTGCGATTCCCTGCGAGCAATGCCCAGGTTCAGTACAGCAAAAAAAACGCAGCAGCTTTTACGCATGGCACAGTGTCCCTGTAGTCGCCTCCACTTTCCTGTTGTGGCCACAGGACACATGTGACTCCACGTCCTGGAGTCAGAAGGCTTAACGCACCGTGGTTCTTCTCCGTCTGATGCTGTTTTTATAAACACAACACACAGACATTTATATCCCATGTAGTTCTCAGATGGCATATCATAACACGTGTGTATTTTTACTGCAGAATCTGGGTGTAATCCAAGGAGAGATGTAAGAGAGTTTTCACAACAATGTAAGATCTGTTAAAACAGTTGATTATGTCTTGGTGTCTGGACAGACAGTGCTGGCTGTATTAGGCTTAAGGGGAAGCTTTAAGGGAAACTGAGGTAAGCGTTTCCATATGCAGGCTGAATCCGAGGTAATGTATATCTCTTGAGTCAGTCCATACTTCCGTTGAACTCTTATACAATGAACAATAACTCTGCTGTTGAAGTTAATGTTCATCATGAATATGTAGCTCTCTGCTTCCCCTGCCCCTGCCCGCCAGATCCCCAGAGTCTGGTTCCTCTTAAGGGCACCTTCTGAAATCCTACCAAGGCATGCAGCCCTGTATCAGCCACATGGCTCCAGCTATGGAACCATAACAATGAAAGGTGCTCAATAGTACCAATTAGTACTTTGGATTGTAACCACAGGGAAGCCGCTCTTTCTCTTTCACATGGGACTTCATTACCAAATCGTTCATTCCTTTTTACTAATGCAATAATCTTTCCAGTTCTGTTTATACATTAAGGTGAAGACTCAAATGAGTTCAAGCATGGTTCAAACCAAGGTTGTCAGTGCCTACCTTGGTTCCTAAGGCAAACACTTTCATCATCTAACAGCACCAAACCTTTTGGTCTGTCAAGTCAGTGTGGAACTATCAAGGAACTACTGAAGAACCATGGAACGTGTAAAACTAAAAACTCTATGTAGCCATTACAGAACCAAGAAAAACATTTGTTGTTCTACATAGAACTACTTGTGAACAATAAAACTGCAGGCCAATTGTTTCTATATGAACCCATTTTTGAGGAATCTTTTAGAAGGAATATTGTGGTTTTATAAAGCGCCACTTTGTCTACAAAAAACATGTTTCATTGTAGTGTCTTTCAGCTGATTGATTGATTGATTGATTAATTGATTGATTGATTGATTCTCTGTACAGACGCTGCCGACCAGAGGATGGTGTACCAGTTGAACCTTACATCCCTCCAGGATTCAGAGGTCATTTTGTCCGCCACATTCCACTTCCTGCTTGATAGTCGCCCTCGTCAAAAAGCCTGGTTCTGTAAACGCTTCAAGAGCCCGTCCTGCCGTCCTCAACCCATGCACCCTTTTCCGACCATCAGCCTACTCCTTCGCTCTGTCACCTTTGGGTCAGGGATCAGCCCTGGGTCAACGGGGTCATTCCTAGGCAATGTGACCTTCCACCCCCACAGGAGAGGGGTGTGGCAGATGAAAGATGTGACCCAGGTCATAAAGGAGGCGCGGGACAAGGGTCATCTCTTAGTGTCAGTGGAGCTGGACTTAGGGCAGCAGTACCAGAGGAAACCAGAGGAGGCACTGGCTGCAGGCAGTCTGCCTTACCTGTTACTGTATGCTAACGACCAGGCCTTGGCAGAGCCCAACAGTGTGGCTGCAAGCCTTCAGAGATATGACCCCTTCCCCGAGGGAGGAGAGACCTCACATTCCTCACACTCCTCTCACCTCCTCCACAAACTTAATTCCTCACCAGAGTTGAAAGGACGAGTGAGAAGGGAAGCGACTCTGATCTCTGACCCCATCCAGAACAATGAGTTGCCTGAGGTTGACTACAGGCCTGATGGTTACAGGAAAGATGACCTGTGGGAGAGTACTTGGCACCTGGCGCTCAAACCCAAGTCTAAATCGGGAGAGAAAGAGAAGAAGAGCCAGGGTGGAGATGGTGTGGAGCAAGGTAGAGGAGTGCATGACAGAGATGAGCCTCAGGTACTCAAAGAAGGAGAAAGAACATCACAGGTCCTTCACTCTGATGAGACAACTGTGAAAAAGTCCAGCAACAAAGACAGTAGGACACTGGATAGCAGTGACAAACAGGGGGACGAGCAAAGAAATGAAGGAAAGGATGGAAAAAAGCATAAGGGGAGAGCTGGAGGAACTAAGCCGCGGTCACCTGTTCTGAGTTTTGATGAGCGAACAATGCGTAAAGCAAGGAGAAGGCAGTGGGGAGACACCCAGCACCGGGGCTGCTCCAGGAGGAACCTCCGAGTGGATTTTGCGGACATTGGCTGGAGCGAGTGGGTCATAGCACCCAAGGCCTTTGATGCCTACTACTGTGCTGGCACCTGTGGATTTCCCATGCCCAAGGTAGGAGCACAAATCTTATGTATGGTCAGATGACTATATGTCATTTAATTTGGTTCAAAAACAGCACAGCCACGTTATTTCACCACTGTTATATGATGATCCTCTTCCCCTTTATCCACTTTCCCATTGTCGTCCAAACCTCTCTCACAGGTGCTGAGGCCCTCCAACCATGCCACCATCCAGAGCATAGTCCGAGCTGTTGGGATCATCCCTGGGGTGCCAGAGCCCTGCTGCGTCCCAGAGAAGATGAGTCCTCTGGCTGTTCTCTACCAGGATGAAGCCAGGAACCCGGTGCTCAAGGTTTACCCCAACATGTCTGTCCAATCCTGCTCCTGCAGATAGGAAGGGAGGGCAGAGGACACAACAGGGTGGATGGGGAGCGAATAAACAAAGGGACTAACAGGGACTGAGGACGTCACGCGTTCATCAAACCAATCCTCGGGTTGTTAAGTGGTTTTCTTGATGCCGAGAAACAGAGTTAGCAAGGCCGTTGTAATTCCTTTCGGAACATAGGCCATAGAGAAATCACTTCCATCCCTTCTGTCCTGCGGCAGCAGAGTTGAAGAGGCACATTGTCTGGCATCCGCCTTAGCAAGGGGAACAGTGTCACACATATAAAATCAGGGCTCCGCATGTCTCGTTAGCCCATTGTTTCGATTCTGTGTTTGAGATAATGTCAAGGATTTCGTGGACAGGAATGTTTGAGTGCTGCCTCCCTTTTATCTCAGAATGCACTTGTTTTTCAAACAGCTCACAGCGGTTTTGTGCTCATGTTTTCACTGGACACAAGCTGTTACTGAAGGACTTTATCAGTGTGTCACCTGGGCAGCTCATACCATATAGATGATAGAGAATATGAAAAGTATTTCTACATTTTTACATATTGTGTACAAATGTGCTTACTGTTAGGCTAAGCATGCTACTCCACATTGTACGTACATACAATGTCAATTGGTTTGTGAGACAGGAAAGAGTTACTGTACATTCTTGCTCTGCATCTCAAAAAAGGAACTATCCAATGAATTGTAAAGAGAGCGTCTGGAATTCATTTACCACCCACCACCCCTCATAACACTTAAAGAATGCTATAATGAAACAAGAAATATTTTTCTATATTGTATGTGAAACTTTGTTACTAGGCTATGTATTATTATATTTTAGAAGCTGGTGTTTTGTACATGTGTTTTGTTTAAATTATGAAAAAGTAGCCATCTATAAAAGTTAGAATAAAAAGTAATTTAATCCAATACTTTTGCTGGAATATTATTGTTTCTTACCGTTGTTATTCTTGGTCATGAGTGTAAAACTTTTGATTCTTGGGAATTTTTTGTCAAAACAAGGCTAAAAGGGCACAGTCGTTCCTAAATAACTTAGTACAAAGGCAGGAAGGTTCCCCTCAAAGATAGCCAACATTCACCTAAAGCCCCTTGAACCCGTTACTACTCCACACCGAAAGCACGGATATCTGTTGTCCAGCAGATGATGTTACTGATGCTGCTGCCATGGATTACTGGTTGATGCAGGAAGCAGGCATGCACCAATTCCAATTAGGATGTCATCCACTTGAACTTCAAAATATGGTGCAGTTCCCCTCTCTACCCATCTGTCCCCCCTTCAAAAGCAGAATGTTTCCAAGTGCAGGATGTTGTCCTCAATGGCTTTTTTGAACAGATGGTTTTAAAAAGACGATGTCAACCACTTTGACTCAAGTGCTTGTCAATCTTTTAGTTTCAGGAGGAAAAGGGTAACATGAATAGTGTCTGCAACAGTGAGGACAGTTATAACACCTTTTGATTGTTCACCCATTACTCTGTGGTTGTTTGTTTGTCTAGAGCCTGGCACAGAGTACCTCAGTAGTATCCTTTGAACTTTCCCACTGTCAACACTGGAGTGTACATTTGTTGCAAAGACAGAGACACATTCAGGGACCATTTTGGGGGAAAGGGACAACACTGAGCCCACAAAATGTTAATCCATAGTTACATAGCAATAGATTGCAGTTAAATATACATGATGTGCCAATGTGAGTGTCTATCATCTATCAACAGCAGGATCAACGTAAGTCTCTCTGCTTGTGTGTATGTTCTTGTGCATGCATGTGTGTGGAGAGCTAAAAAAGGAACGGTGTGGTACCAGTCAGCTGTTATCATATCTCCAAAACAGACTGTGACTTCCCTCCTGTCCACTTTTCTTATTATATATTATATATTTCTCCATATGTAGGACTACAAGCATGCTTATGTGCATGAGAGAAGAGTGAGATTGAGATTGACATCTCATTTTAGCATGGGAGGATAACTTATTTTATGATTTGTTATTAAATAAATTTCATTGAAATGGCGTTTGTGAATGCAAGTTTATAGGCAGATAGGGTTTGCTCTCGATCAAAATCTCTAGAGAAAGAAAATGCTGTTGGCCAGTACATCACCTTCTATCATAAAAGGACTGTTCTGTTCTGTTCTGTTCTGACATCTAAACTTTGATGATGATGATCACATAACACTAACCATACAAAACATGCTGTTTAACCACTGGCCAAACTTGTTTAAATGTTTAAGTCTAAAAATGTGTGTGTGTGTGTGTGTGTGTGTGTGTGTGTGTGTGTGTGTGTGAAATATGAATGTACAAAATGCATGATCCCAGTCTACTCTAATTAGGAGAAACTGGAAATGTTACAAACCTTGTCTAATCTTTCTTTTACAACCTCTTGAGCAACCAGTCTCCAAAATAAAACCTATACTCTAGGCTATAACTTCGTTTTAAATTATGATGACGGCAATTTTTGGGTTGTTATAAATCATGTTTACATCAATAGATATTTTAGCTTCAAAGGCCACAATCGCCAAAGTAAGTAGCGCAATTGTAATGACTCGTTCAGACTCCTTTTTTTTCTCATTTCCTGACTGATCCCTTTTACAGTCCGGTCCCACAGCTTGCTGTTTCAAACTGAACCCGATGTCAACCGCAATCACAATCACAGGAGAATACATACAATAGTCAATTTCAGCCGAGAGAAAACCGCAGTAGAAACTACAGCTCATGTTCAGAGCCCGATACACCTTAAAGCCAAAATGAAACGCGGCAAGCAGGGAACCAAGAACAATATTTGTTTTTCCACATGATGGCTGTTCAATTAATGGAGAGCAATGCAGCCATTCTTATACAACAGAGGATTTTCTGTGTCCAGTCTGAAACGTTTCTTCCCCCGGCGCACTGCAGGAAACTAATCATTCTGTTAATTAGGACAAGGCTATAGAGTGACACTGTCCGTCCATCTTAATCAGTCATTTAGTCGTGTAGCCTATTGAATCCCACAATATTATTTTTCTTTAAACAAGTGAAAGACATCTGCCAATGGGGTCAAATCGTTTTTCATGTTTTCAAATCTGTTTGACTTCAGAATCAAGTGTCAATATATCGAAATAAGGCAGATCACTCCACCAGCATCAAGATGTTGTATGGAAGAAATTGTTGAAGCAAGTCAAACTGTTTTAAAAACAAACAGTAAAATGATCTCAATCCACTCGACGACTGTTAATAATGGGACTCAATACATAGGCCTATATTTGTTCTGTTTCATGGTAAATTCTGTTGGGCTACTAGAGTCAGTAATGTTCAGTGATACAGTGGTAAATAAAACGTGTTACGTATGACCTCCAGTTGATTATCATGAGGAAATCAATCACTAATGTAAACAAAAATACGTATCTTCATATATCTTATCAGTTTGATTACTAACTATTACTATGAATTTATGTCATCAAGAATTATTTGGTTAAACTCTTTTCCCCAAATAAAAAAAATTGTGTAAACTGAGTCTGGGTGGGTTTACATCTCTGCTCATATTACAGTGATTGAACTTTCACGCAGGGTCGAGACTTGACTTTCCCATGAACTTCATGCCTTCTTCCCGCCTCATTTACCTGCAACAGAGAAGGTTATTTATGTCCGTCGGTCCACAGCTTAAACTGAGCTGCACAACTGCGTGGGGAAAAATAAAATCTCCAACTCATGAGCAGTATAGGCGTATGGGCTCCATCACAGTGGGTCTGTAAATTCATGATAACTATCAAACTTTGTAAAAAACTAGGATCTGATTTCGTGTGAGCAGCATTGCATCAACTACAGACTCTTGAAAGGTATAACCTGCAAATGATCCTCTCACCTTTTTCTAGTCCCATTCCAACTCAGGATTCAAATACTCAAATGTTGTCAACATTTCAGTGGAAAACACACCTATAACTCCAACCCCTATTTAAAACACTGTAAATACTGTAAATATTTTGCCCCATAAGCTCAATATAAGAATACAAAAAATCTTATTTTCCATATCTTGTCTTTTATCTTCAAGCTGTTCGTTGCTTCATGTCTACATAACTGAGGTATAGGAATTACTATTATATAAATAAAACGTCTTTCAGGACGGTCTAGACACAACGTACACATAATCGGTGGATGAATCTTTATGATGACTATACCCACCCCTGCGACTGGAGAAAAGTTGATCTGTAATGCCACCTATTGGAAGGAGTAAGAATTGAGACAACCTGCTTTTCGATGCTTAAACCAACTGAGGGTGAAAGGGTGAAAGGAAAAACTCAGAACAACGTCGGTTTTGTTTTGATGATTTTAGATTTGAAAATGAATGTGCAAACACACTCGGTGTATATTATCTGTACAAACAAAACCACCGGCTTATTTGACAGTAAGCTGATAAATAAGAGAACTGCGTCCAGATATTTGTGACAATCATGAGCTGTCCTCAAGATCTCTCTCTTAATTCCATCCTGAGTTTCATAAGGCACAATTCAGACATAATTTTACTATCAACCTAGCAAACAGGACTAAACCACATACAGCAAAAATGTAGTAAAATCAGCTTACACGTTTCTCTATCGTCATCTAGTGGACAGGTCTTGATGGCCATATGTGTCCATTGCGCCCTGGTGCGCAATCTTCTATTTTCTGTACAGCTACCTACATTCACTGTTATACACCAAAGCCTCATCATGAATCTGAAATCTAAAGCAGTTAACATAGACACTCTAAGCATCATTTAGGGAAATAAATATAGGGGTTTTTTTGTTCTTTGTAGTTTCAGTTATGAGACGTCATGTGCCTGGAGAGGTGGTGCCGCTCTCGAAAGTACTCGTGACAGATCGGGCAGGTGAGTTTCTCCTCTCTCCTTCTCCTCACCTGGGACTCCGCCGCAAACTCCTTCTTGTGATGAGAGCGCATGTGGAAGACGAGGTCAGAGGTCATCCGGAAGGACAGATTACATTTGGCACACCAGTTCTGCACCGACACTCCGAATGAAGTGAAAGTCGGTGGGAGGATTGTGAGAGACGAGGTGGTCTGAAGCTGAGCGCCTATGTTCCTCGACCAGTGCTCCGGTGCGTAATGGAAAGCGCTGCTTATGGAAACTTGCGCGGGGACAGTAGCGCCCTGCAAGTCACCACTCAGGATATTGGACGCCATCAGATTGCTGTATCCCATAACGGTCCTCGAGGTGAAAACATCAGCCATGTCCTCCAGGCGACTGGAGGGGGCTGTAGGTGCACTGGTTAGATGCGCCGTTGGGCCACTGGGAGAAGTTCTTTTGCTCGGTTTGCAAAAAGCACTTTTCTGCTCCCCCCGACCGTTTGACAGGACCAGAGAAAATGCACTGCTGCTGGCCGAGTGCACACCAGAGCTCTCTCCCGTCTCAGACTCTCTGCCCACCTCTTTGTCGTGCGTAACACTCCGTTTGGTCTCTCCGACTTCTGCAAAAGCGCCGTTCTTACATCCCAAATGGTCCGCTTTGAGTTTATCTGCTTTCAGTTTCAGAGTAGAGGCAGATGCATCCAGTGATGCTTGGTCGTAGTCCCTGGTTAGCTGCGTGATATTGTCATCGTTTGAAATATTAGTTTTTTCCAGCAGAACTGATTTTCGACCTTTGGGATAAAGAGTCTCCTCGTATTTCCTTTTCTTCGAGGAAATCTCGACATCCTCGTTAGTGCTAGATTTTTTATGCTCCAAATCTCTGGCGATGTTGTGAAAATCTGTCACTCGACGTTGCCTCTTTATTTCCATGTGTTTGTGCTCGTAAGCCTCACGGCTCCATGTGTCATTCTTTACTTGGGCACATAGGAAGCGGCAGTGCGCCAGGAAAGGATACTCGTTCTTGAAGACCTGGTTACATCTTCCACATTGTAACTCTGTGAAAGAGACATAGATCATATGAAGGTGAATGGTTCAATATGTCTACAGATAAATCCATAAATCACACTCAAGACACACACTCAAAGAGCATGGTACATTCTGCCAAACAAATACGTTGTCTAATCCCTTTTTATTTTTCATCGCATGCTGCTCATGTCTATTGAGGCTGCAGGGTAGCCTAGTCAAAGGAGCGACGGCCCGGGTTGAACCCCATGTCTGCAAACATTTGCCCTGCTTGAGTGCCCTTGAGCAAGACTCTGAATCCCTACCAGCTGCAGGGGCGCTGTTCTGCATCTGATCCTGCACCCCTACCTCCCTGGAAGGGGTGTACGTGAAAAGATCACTCCTCTGGGTTGATCAATAAAGTACAACATTATATTATTATGTCTCACCCTCAGTTGGCGCTCTGGTAGTCATGTCTGTGAAGCTCAGTAGGTGAGACAGCTCCTGGTCATACCACACCAGCAGCTCTTCCTCCTGCCGGATGTCCCGGGTGGTGCGCACATACAGCTGGCCTGCTTTCAGAAAGGCCTCGGTGTTCTGCTCCTCGGGGTTGCGCGCAGCCTGCACCAGTCGCAGCCAGGACAGCACCAGCGCTGAATTACGCATAGCCTCGGGGTCCACCTGTTGGCAGGAAGCAGGAACATCTCGCTTGAGCCCATTTTAAAACTATTTCTTCTATGTGTATCCTTTCTAATCGTCCTCAAAAATAATAATAAATGTAGTTACATAATAAATGGTTACACTGGCAGTATTTGACCTTTTTGATTGAACTTTTTATTTATGTACGTGATTCAAGCTTTATTTGAGCTGATGTTAAGAATACAAAAACAACATGCATATAAAAACATCTAAAGTGAAAATACAGTCAAAATCACATAAAATAAATAGTAAGGTAAAACAATAAGACCAAAATGTAGTCGAAATCAGGTAAAAGAGGGAACAAAGTAAAATTTCTATACCAGTGTTCCAAAAGGCAATGGTCTAATATCAAACCAGCAGGCCTTTGGGCGAGACCTATTTTAATCCCAACTAACGACAACAAAGGGTGAGAGCTCAGTAAAGAGCTGTCTCTTTACTGAATCTAACACAAAACCCTTCAGTATCAATTTAAACTCTTCAAGAAAGACCAGCTCCTTAAATCATTGTTTCATCAAGAGGGATCAATATAATTCAGAACTCACCCTAAATACGTAGGATTTAGTTCTCTTGTCGCAGGATTTCTGCGCTATGAAGGCGATGGTGTCGTAGAAGGTGTTTTGGAGCACACATGGGCCAAAGGACGTGCCCGCAGGGATGCTGCGCGTAACGATCACACTGGTGTAGAGATCCGCTGGATGTTGGAGGAATTTACTATCACTGGTCCAGATGGACCGAGGCAGGAAACTGTGATCCATGGTTAAACTGTAGAAAACACAAAGGTTATTAGTTAAAGAGCAGATGGATCTGCATTCCAGTTTCTAAACAGATTAATGTAGTGGCACTACTAATATCGCCCCCATTTGTATTTAAAATGAAAAACAAAATAGGTCTACCTTAAAACACTTTTTTACACATTAATAGAATGAGGCTGGCTAAAAGGATCATGAGGATTTCTCAGTAGCATTTGTTAAATAAAGACCATTGACAAATGACCATTATACTGCTCACATTTCGAACCAAATGAAGAGCAAGTCTCCCTCAATATGTAAAATAAAATAGGTTTTGGAGGTGTTATATCTGATATCAATATTTGGATTCAATATGCTCTCACAACATATTGAATTACTTGGGCTACTGGAATTGATATTGGGTACACTAACTTAGATACATATTAATTTAATATCATAACAATATTTAATATAAATTCAGCGTCCTAACTGGAGCAGGCGCATCCAGTACCAGGCAAAATAATTTCTAACGTCCTTTGTCTCAGTTTTTCAGTCGGTTTCTCCTTTTGTTTCCCCATCTGCCGTGCAGCCCAACTGCCTCCTCTGTGCGCAGTCTAAGTTGAAAACGTTATTTAGTCATTTATAAACAACGTTCACGAATTAGCTATTGTCTATTTCGATTTTTATTTCCAATTTTTTGGAGACTAAATATTGAGTCTATAGGCTAGTTCTCGAAATTTCAGTGTTGACAATCCAATATGATAACGGAAAGATTGTATCCTGCCACATTGAAAATCCCCATTTTCCAAAAAAAAAAGAGCCTAGATGACAGAGACGCGTATCCCCAAATCGAGCATGGAAACGGAGTGCTTTAATGTGTTGCATGCACTCACCTACTGGTCATGCAGGAGGGTGTCTTCGTCCTGTGCGGCAGCAGGTTGCAAGCAGGTGCAGTGGACCTCGGTAACGACGGGAACCTCGATTCTCCGTGACCGTGGGACGAGCGAGTTATGCCGACTGAGTCCGCCTTGGTACTGCCTTCCCTCTCTACTCCCACACACACTTATCCCCGTCGGAGGGCGCGCTGAAGCGTGGCGCGCCGATGTAAACACGCGCGCGCTCACGTACACACACACATACGCATTGATTTTAGTCCCGTGGCAAATGTCTGAGCAGTCCTACTAATGAAACCAAAACGGACCCAGCAGGAGGGCGTTTAAATGGGGAGACTGTGCTCATTTTTTCCCAATAGTCTACCCAATTTCCCAATAGTCAACTAAAATTTTACTCAGTGTGTCTGTCAATACCACCATGTTTTGGTAGGATTTTGATACATGCTTGTTCTATACCCACTCTCACAGCTGGTCCAGTTTGGATAGGCTCTATATAGCTCATGCATGCACCTGACGTGAACTTTAGTGTGTACTTTGCAACAAAAGATCAAGAAATGACGGTTTAGACAATGTTAAATGTTACAAATCGAATATCCAATAAATTGTTGAGCTTACACATGTATATCTTTATTCTCTTTTTGCTCCTAGTATTTTACCCTACTGAGGAATTCAACGTTTTGAAGGCATAAGCCTAAATCTCATAAAAACACGGGCTTAAGGGTTTCCAATCCTTTTATGTCTTCCCGCTCTCTCATTACAGAAATGTGGCTCGATAACTCTACCAGGATATTTACCCAAACCAAAGCTTTCATGCAGAATAATCCATTAAATGCTCGTTAGGTTGAAACATTTAATCTATGAATAATGTATTTGCCCAGTGGCAAAGCCAGACCAGCCGGATCATGTATTGGCCAATTTTATAAGCCTATTAGCCAAGAACATTTTCACCACTAAACTTAATCTCTTTATCTCCCATTTTTCCAGAAACTTTGGAATTTCTTTTAAAACTTACCTCTTTGACTCCTACAACACCTATGATAGCCTGCAGTACGTCTGAGAAATTAACTGTGCAATCTGCGATTCGTAATTAATATTTGTGGATGTGAAAACACAGTCTTAAAGGCTTTCCTTTAAAATCATGGTCCTGACACTCACACACACACACACACACACACACACACACACACACACACACACACACACTATTGTGCCCTGTATT